>CAKNYM010052502.1:599906-614968 GCA_932195095.1 Andricus curvator | reverse complement strand
TAAGACATGAAAAATGTGTATGTTTTTGATTTTATTTATCATTAAATACAAAGAACCCCCGCTAGCAAGAGCAGAATTCTGGCGATTCCTCAGTTGTGTGAGGGGAAGTTGGCTAGTGGGGGTAGAGCAAGAAGGTAGGCCGCGATCGAATGGACACCGCCCATTGAACAAGACATGAAAAATGTGCATGTTTCTTATTTTATTTATCATTAAATACAAAGAAACCCCCGATGGCAAGGGCAGAATTCAGGCGATCCCTCAGCTGTGTGAGGGGTAGTTGGGTAGTGGGGGTAGAGCAAGAAGGTAGGCCGCGATCGAATGGGCATCGCCCATTAAATAAGAGATATCAAATATGACAGGGTGTCTACCTGATGGGTCATCTTTATATTACTTAACGCTTTTAGGTGGGAGAGAGATTTCAAAAGGAACAGTTATGTTATGCAACTAGGTGGACGGTAATCAAATGGGCATCGCCCTATTTAACGACTAAAGTCTAATCAGACAAGTTTTTCTTCTTTTTTCAGAATCTATAGAATTTCAAAATGTAAAATTAAAAGAGGATAATACATTTTTAAGGAAAGAAAAAAGGGATACCTTTATAAATCTGGTATCTGTTGCCAGAGTTACGATAGCCATGAACAGGTGAGTGAAGGCTGTTCCGAAACCAGCAAGAACACACCATCTTAGAGGAAGAGGAAGCATAGCGTAAGGAGCATATACGACCAGTAAAATGTACCACGTCAATCGCAGTTGAGACGAAAAATCGAGTCCAGCTACTATAAAACCTGTAAAAAACCAAAAATTATATATTAAACCAAAGTTTCAGTCTTTTATTTTTTAAATCAAATTTTGTTCTTTCGTCTTCAATTTTCTATTGATTCAACTATCAATATTTCACGGTGGCCGTTTTAATCGAGGGAAAAAATTCCCGGTTCTTTCCCGGTTTTTTCCGGTGCGCAAAAATTTGACACGGCCATTGAAATTTAAAAATTCGAACTCTTAGAGCAAGAAACTTTTGCATTTGAAGCAATTGAAACTGAACTGCAAATTAAAGCATTTAAAATACAGCTTTTGAATTTTAAACTTTTATAATTGAAGCTTAAACAATTTTTGATTCAAAAATGCTGTATTCAAACGCTCAATAATTTACACGTAATGGAACCTTTTAACACTTTTTTAATGAACAATTTTAAATTAAAAGCCGTTAAACTGTAACATTAATAGAGAAATTGTTAACTAAACATTTTTTCAATTAGAAGTTACATTATTTTTATTTTAGGTCGTTTCAAATTAATAATGGTTCAATTTTTATTTATACATAAAAACTCAATACTTTCACCTAGAAATTAAAACCGAATTTAAACAATTAAAGCACTGTTTTAATAATAAATAAATAATAAATAAAATAACAAATATGTCCAAATAAAAGTATTTTATTTATGACTGTATTATTAAACAATTTCTTATTTGTTTACATTTGGGAATTTGATAATTCGTGAATTTCCCTATGCCCGGCAATTTTACAGTGTCGGATATTTTATAATGTCGGCAATTTTATTTCAGGAATTTTCTATTATCGGAAATTTTTCAATTCGGTAATATCTAAACTACCGAGAATTTTATTATTTCGGGAATTCATGTACATGGTTGAAAGTTGAACAACTTTGGAAAAAATTCATTTTTCTGGCTGAAAATTCATTGTTTCAGTTGAAAATGAATATGTTTAGTTTGAGAATTTAACTATTTTGTTGAAAATTCGTCTTTCTGATATAATTAAACTGTTTTTTTTTTTAATTTAAAATTAAAATCTTTTTGGTTGAAAATTCAAGTTAAAAGTTGAACTACTTTGATAAAAATGTATTTTTTGTTTTGTTAAAAATTGATTTTTTAAAGTTGAAAATTAAACTATTTGGTTTGAAATTCATTTATATTGTTCAAAAAATGTTTAACTGAAACTAATTCATCTGTTTTGCTAGAAATTCAATTTTTTTGGTAAAAATGCAACTGTTTGGTTAAAAAGTAATCTTTTTTGTTTGCGGATTCAACTTTTTTGTTGAAAATTCGTCTTTTTTGGTAAGTCAACTGTTTTGATTTAAAATTAAAATCTTTTTTAGTTTAAATATCAAATATTACATTTTTCATTGAGAATTATTTTTTCCTTGCTTTCAAAACTCAACTACTTGGTTGAAAATTGAACTATTTTGTTGAAAATATATTCCCTTGATTGAAAATTCCTTAAATTCAAATATTTTATTAATAATTCATGTTTCTTTTTTCAAATAATCTTTTTTGGTAGAAAATTAATGCTTTTGGTGGAATATTTATCGTTTTTTGATGAAAATTCATTTCTTTTATTGGAAATTAATTTTTTTAACTGAAAATTTACCAGTTCCATTTTTTTTTCGAATTTCTATCTTTTTTGATAGAAATTTAATCTTCTCAGTTAAAAATTCTTCTGATTGGTTGAAAATTTATTTTATTTGGTTAAAAATTAATTTTATACTGAAAATGTAACTATTCTGGTTTAAATGAAATATTACGTTGAAAATTTATCAGTTTTAGGTGAAAATTCAACTATTTTATTGAAAATCCGTCTTTTTTATAGAATAGTAATCTCATTAGTTGAAACTTCGCCTTTTTGGTTAAAAATTAACTTCTTTGGTTGAAAATTTAACTATTTTGTTGAAAATTTTTGATTGAAAATTTATTTTTCTAACTGAAAATTTAACTATTCTATTTTTGGTTAAAAATTCCTCTGTTTTAGTTCAAAAGTCGTCTTTTTTCGGCTGTAAATTTAATTAATTTGGTAGAAAATGTATATTTTTGTGTTGAAACCCCAATTTTTTTTTTGAAAGTTCGTCTTCTTGGTTTGAAAATTCATCTATATTGGTAGAAATTGCATCTTTTTTGGTTAAAAATCTCAACTGGTTGAAAATTAATCTGTTTTGGTTGAGGATTCAACTATTTTGTTAAAAATTCGTCTTTTTTGGTAAAATTTAAGTGTTTTTTATTAAAAATTAAATTTTCTAGTTGAAATAATAACTATTACACTTTTCGTTTAAAATGCATATTTTTTGGTTGCAAACTCAACTACTTGGTTGAAAGTTGAACTACTTTGTTAAAAACTCATTTTTTTGGTTGAAGATTCATCATTCCAGTTGAAAATACATCTCTTTGGTTAAAAATTTAACTATTTTAACTATTCAATTTTTAACGTTAAAATTTGAAAATTGTTTAATTTTTAACAGATTCAGAACCATCTTGTAAAATCAATTATTGTTCAATTTTTAATACTAGAACTACAGTTCAATTTAAAAAATCATTGATTAATTAATTTATAGTTACAGTTGATCATACTCAAGAGGTTTTTTTATTTTAAAAATTAAATTTAAAACAGGTTTTTCTTCTAAAAATTTGTCAAATTCCGGGTCAAAAAATTAATTCACTCTCATTTCCCGGTTTCCCGGTTCAGCGGTCATCCTGATATTTGTTTTCAGGGAGACACGGTTTAGCGGAGATGAGTCCAATTACTGTTTCAATGAGAATCAGTAGACCGGAGTTTCATTGCGCAAACTAGTCAATAAGAGCCAATGTCAAAGATAAATAAAGGTAGAATAAAATTTTTAACGTTTTCAAGAGAAAGCGATACCTAAACAATTATAGAAAATCGATGCTGATATTTTATAAAGCTTTTTCTAGTTACTTTTGCTTTCTCATAGACATAGAGGGAGGTTTGTAATGACCTAAATTTTCAAATCTACGTTTTAAACATATTTCGACATACTTCGACCCCAGGAGTTCGAAAATATAATTTTTTTAAATGTCCGTGTGTGTAACTTTTTTCTGTTCATCATATCTCGAAAAGTAAAAGAGCTATGATCATGAAAGGCAGAATTGTAGCTCCGACTGACATTCAGGTCTGATAGGATTTTGAGCAAGATCGGCCATTTAGAAGTAGTTTTTTCTTGCGTTTAGATATTTCATAAAAATTTATCTTGTTTATATGAGAAAAACTTTTTTGATATTCAGAATACAACAATACGATATCAAGCGTATTTGTTCACGTCTTTGAGACGCATCGATCGACCTATTGTTGAAACTTTTATGACCTGCCAGTACCGATATATGAATTTTCAAAAAATTAGTTTATTCTGTTTATATGAGAAAAACTTTTTTGATATTCAGAATACAACAATACGATATCGAGCGTATTTGTTCGCGTCTTAGATACGCATCGATCGACCTATTGTTCAAACTTTTATGACCTACTAGTACCGATTTATGAAGTTTCAAAAAATTGGTTTATTCTGTTTATATGAGAAAAACTTTTTTGTTATTAAAAATGAACTTGGTTTATATCAAGAGTACTACAGTACTGTATCTGCTATAAGTGTTCGCGTCTTCGAGACGCATCGATTGTCCAAATTATAAGAACCTTGCATGACCTACCATAACCTACCAATTACGTTTTTAAAATTTTTTAACAAAATTATTTACCTTGTTTAAGAGTTTTTTTTCATATTGGGAATATAACAATACTGCATTTTATGTTCGCGTCTTCGAGACGCGTGGATTGATCTATTTACGAACTTTTGATGTTCGGACTAATTATATTCTCTATATTAAGGTCACTTCTGCTTTCCCGTGCAATATATTTGCAAATATTTATTAAATTGTTAATAACTTTGGTTTAGAAAATTCTTTTTACACTTAGCAACTTGTAAGTTTTAGTTGAAAATTAATTTGTTTAGGTTGAGAATTCAACTATTTTGTTGAGAATTCGTCTTTCTGACATAATTCAACTGTTTTTTATTTCAAATTAAAATCTTTTTGGTTGAAAATTCAAGTTAAAAGTTGAACTACTTGGATAAAAATTAATTTTTTTATTGTTAAAGATTCATGACTTCAGTTAAAAATTGATCTCTTTGGTTGATAATTTAACTATTTTGTTGAAAAAAAAATGTATTGGTTTAAAATTAATATTTTTAACTTAAAATGTAACTATTCCATTTTTGGTTGAAAATTAATTTTTTTAAGATGAAAATTAAACTATTTGGTTTGAAATTCATTTCTATTGTTCAACCATTTTTTTAACTGAAACTAATTCATCTGTTTAAGAGGTTTTTTTCATATTGGGAATATAACAATACTGCACTTTATGTAATATTGTTCGCGTCTTCGAGACGCGTGGATTGATCTATTGACGAACTTTTGATGTTCGGATTAATTATATTCTCTATATTAAGGTCACTTCTGGTTTCCCGTGTAATATCTTTGCAAATATTTATTAAATTGTTAACAACCTTGGTTTAGAAAATTCTTAACACACTTAGCAACTTGTAAGTGGAGAACAAGAAAAAGTAATTTTTTATGTATTTTACGCTTATTGTTTAATATATGTTATGGATAAAATAATACGTATCTCTCATATGCTTTTGGTCAACGTTATCAAAAAGAATAAGTTCATGAAATTTAAAAAGAATTGAATAAATATTCGCAAAGATATTACACGGGAAAGAAAAAGTTACCTTAATATAAAGAATCACCCATATATCAACTGTAAAGAAAAAATCTGGGAAAAGCTTTATAAAATATCAGAATCGATTTTCTATAATTGAAATATCACTAATTTCGCATCAAATGATATAATGCAATTTAAAATAAATTTGATTTTAACTCTTTTTTTTTGTTAAGTTCATTTGATAAATTAGAAGAAGATTTAAACAATTAAAAAACTAAAGCCTTTGAAATTGAATTTTTTTGTTGAAAAACTCTGGGAGTTGATCAATTGTAAATATAAATTAATTAATGATTTTTCAAATTTTTATTGAAAAATGAAATAGTTGATATTTGAACTAAAAAAGATTTTAATTATAAATCAAAAACAGTTGAGTTTTACCAAAAAGGACGAATTTTCAACAAAATAGTTGAATCCTGAACCAAAAAAGAATAATTTTTAAGCAAACAGTTTAAGAAAGGAAAAAAATGTCTTCCAAAACAGACGAATTTTCAACCAAATACATCAATTTTCAACCAAATTAAATTTAAACTATTCCAAAAAAACAACGACATCATTTTAAATTATACACATTAAAAATTGAAGAGTCTTTAATTGCAAATATTCAAAATTGAAGAATTTTTCATTGTAAATCATCTTATTTCAACTTTTCCAAAATAACGTTCAAAATTAGATTCCTATAAAAATAAATCTTGAAAATTGAAGAATTTTCAATTTAAAATCTATTAAGTTAAATAAATTTTAATTTTATTTCTTCAAAATTGAATTTGTTTCTATTTTAACTCTTTAAACTTCAACTATTAAAAAAAAATTTCAAAATTGAAGAATTTTCCATTTAAAATCTTAAAAATTGAATCATTTTAAATCTTCAATTTTGAACTAGACCCCAAAAAACCTTCCTTCAATTTCAAATATTCAAGATAGGCCTATTTAAAAAAGACGTGTAAAAATCCATTATTTTAAACTATAAACATTCAAAACGAAACAAGTCGGCAAATTTTCAATCCTAAATGTCTTCAAAATGGTTCAATGTCGAAAATGGAAAAATCAGAAAGACTCGAATTTTCGGAATTTCTTTTAAGAACATCTTATTACAATATAAAATCCTACACTTAAATAAAAATTACAGATTACTGAAGGCCGATCAAAACTAAATTAAAATTGAAATTGTATGGAACCCAATGTAGGTATTTTAATCTTTTTTTTATTTCTGATTATTAATTATATTTTATAGTACTTTAATTTTATAGGTATATATTTTGATTTGATAATTAGGAAATGAAAGTTTTAAAAAACATATTATAAGCGCGCGAAATGAGCTATTTTTCCAACCTAAATTTGGACATTCTGTTCTCAAATTCGAATTAAGCAAACCTAAAAACTTTAGAGTACTTATTTTCATGGAAAACGGATATCAGTAATGCCAATTTTGAAAAATGATCGCAATTATTTTTTCAACAAATTGTTTTAACAGCCATGAAAGTTGGGATAAAAGGAAAGACAATTGAAAATATTTTTGCAAAAAAGTTGTTCCTATCAAAAGTGACCTTAATATATAGAGAATCACTCAGATTTTTATTATTATTATACCATTGCGCTAAATCGCTTTAGGGGTAAGGGGCCGTACTTAAATTACGTAACGGATAATGGACCCTCTCCAAAAAACCCCACCCTTCTGTAACAAAACGTAACAAAATATTTCTACCCCACCCCCATCTCTTGCTGTACGTAATTATGGTTTCCAGTTATAATAAGATATGGGACTTGAAACTAGTGGAAATTTGTTGTATTTAAGATAATACATGATTTGCAGGGTGAAAACTTCATTTTCAAAATTCTATGATTTTTTCGCGACCAATTTTTTTTGTCTTTGACCATTAACATTCAAATACCATTAACAATTATCATTCATATACAAGTACTTAAATTTTCTACAAAACAATTAAATTCTCTACAAAACAATTGAATTTTCAACCTTAAAAGATAAATTCGCACCAAAAAAGTGTAATAAAGAAAGAAAAAAAAGTTCACCTAAATTGTTGAACCTTAAAGCCAAAAGACGAATTATTTGTACAAAAATTGAATTTTCAACCAGAAAACTAGGAATTTTCAGAAAAAAAATTAATTTTCAACAAAATAGTTAAATTTTTAACCAAAGAGATAAAGCTTAAGTAAACAAAAATTTCAACAGAATAGTTCAACTTTTACCCACCCAGTTAAATTTTCAATTAAAAAAGATCAGTTTTCAACTAAACAGTCAAACTTTAACCAAAGAGATGAATTTTCAACTAAAAATATGAATCTTCAACAAAAAAATGATTTCTCAACAAAGTGGTACAAACAAAATTTTCAAAAAAAAATAGTTTAAATAAGAAGTAAATTTTCTACGAAGATACTTGAATTTTCAACCCAAAAAGACGAATTTTCAATAATAGCAGTTGAACTTTTCATACAAAAAGGATGACTTCTTAAAAAAATTATTTAACTTTCAATCAAACAGTTGCATTTTCATCCAAGAATGATTAATTTTCTACTAAAACAGATGATTTTTTAAATCAGAAAGACAAATATTAAAAAATATAGTTGCATTTTCATCAAAAAAATATTTAAATTGATTTTTCAACACAAAATGTGAATTTTTCTCAAAAGGTAAATTTTCTACGAAATATTTGAATTTTCAACAAAAAAGTACATTTTTGGACCAAAAAGGATGACTTTTTATCAAATTTATTGAATTTTCAACCAAACAGTTGAATTTTTATCAAAGAAAGATTAATTTTCTACTCAGACAGATGAATTTTTTAAGAAAAAAGATAAATTTTCAAAAAAAATAGTCGAATTTTCCACAAAAAAAGATTTGAGGTAATTTTTCAACAAAACAGTTGAAATTTCGACCAAAAAGAATGACTTTACAACAAAATTATTGAATTTTCAACCAAACAGTTGAATTCTTACCAAGAATATCCAAGTATCCAAGAAAGATGAAATTTTTACTAAAATAGATGAATTTTTAAAGCAAAAAGACAAATTTTCAAAAAAATAGTTGGATTTTTATCCAAAAAACATTTAAATTTATTTTTCAACACCAAAATATGAATTTTTCTCAAAAGGTAATTTTTCTACGAAATAGTGGAGAATTTTCAAGCAAAAAGAATGACTTTTTAACAAAACTGTTGAATTTTCAAACAAATAATAAAATTTACAACTAAAAAGATAATTTTCAGGAGGAAGCAACTGCAAAAAAAGAAATACAACCCAGTGGGCACAAACGTTAAAGAACGTGATTAGAACGGCTCAAAAACGTCCTAAGTCAGTAAGAATAACGTTCCTTAAACATACAATGTTCCAGAGACGTTTTAAGGACGTATTCGGAACATGAAACGTTTTCAGAAGATTATTTGGTCTGACTTAGGACAGTTTTCAAAACGTTCAAATAACTTTTGACTTGTACGTCCAAGGAACGTTTTTAGAACGTTCCAATTACGTTCTTAACCCTAGAAGTCCACACTGGGGTCCATTGGACCCCAGCGCTTTTTCATTTGAGTGTCCCTTTTAGACAAAGATCAATATCGATGTTTCGACCAAATGTAAATTCGTTTTACTTATCTGAGGACAGGTCACATAGGTTGGCGTCGTCAGTTAGGCCTCAGGTAGGAAGCAAGGTAGAAGCAAAACGTGAGTGGGGGCCATTAGACCCCAGTGTGGACTCAGTGTAACTTTTTCGTACGATAAGTGAAATTTTCGTTTTAATTATTACATTCTCATTCTAATGAGAAGGTATTGGTTTTATGTAAAATTTGACATAGTCGGTTTTCATCAAATGTCCACGTTTTGAGACCTCCTGAGTCAGAAAAAACGATTTTTACGAAGGTGTCTGTCTGTCTGTAGTCTGTAGTCTGTCTGTCTGTCTGTCTGTCTGTCTGTAGCCACGATAACTTTCGAAAAAATGATCAGATTTGATTGAGCTTTGGCACACTTTTTTATGGCCGAAAAATAGAGAACGAGTTCGTTAACCAGCTATTTTGGATGAAAATCCAAAAAGTGAGCACATTTTGAAAATTTTTGAGACCACTTTTTTGGAAGATTTGAAAATTCTATGTACGGTTATTAGTAGTACGTAAAATGACGAACAAAATATTCTTATGACTTTTCGTGATAAAAAAAAAATTACTGGAGTTATAGCATTTTCAAAATTCCAAAAAACAAACGAAAATGAACATTTTAAGCCGAAAAACGCACGATATGAAAAAAAGTCAAGAGGAGAAAAACGTTGATTCCTGAACACCCTATAATATTTTCATAACAACTTTTTGAATTTTTCGAAAAATAAAAAATTCAAATTTTGATCGCACAAAAAATTAATGAAAAATCAAAAAATCCATTTTGCTGTCAAACTATGCAAGATACCAGAAAAGATCATCTCACCAAAATTGTGCACCTAAAAAAGATCTACAAATTTCTTATCATTCACCTTTTGATATGACGCGTAGTTTTTGTTTTATTCGTAAAAAACAGCATTGAAAATAGAAAAATCAAATTTTCAGACGAATATTACCAGCTACGAAAAAATGACCGAAACAAAATTTGTTCATCCAAGGAAGAGGTACAAATTTATTGTAACTCACGTTTCGATAGGATGCGTGGCTTTTTTTTAGTCGTGAAAATAACATTGACAGTAAAAAAAATCAAATTTTTGAAAAAACAATGCAAGGTACGAAAACATATAAATGAACACAAATTGTGCATTCAAAAAAGACTTACAAACCCGTAATCAATTTTTGTGGTAAGAATATATTGAAAATGAAAAATTAACTTTTTTGATAAACGGCACAAGCTAAAATAAAATGTTAACTAATAAAATTTGTCGCCTGAATTATATCATTACTTTTCATTTGAAATCAAATACAAATTTAGTAATTTGTATATGAAGAACATATAACACGAAACACAAAGTGCGCGTTCAGTGTATTTACCAAATCGCACGCCGTAAGTGCGCTCAAACTTTTTTGTTTCTATCATACGGTTCAAATGATTTTCAAATCAAATATCGAGCGCGAAGCGCGAGTGGCTGGATGAGAATGTGTTCCTTAAGGTCGATAGAACCTTGAGTAAATAAAGTTCCTTTTCAGTCTAAAATAAAAACAAATTTAACAATCACTTAATATGTAGAGGTTTTGATAATTTTATAAAATTTGCAAACAAACTTTTTCTTTTCATCGAAGCCGAACACGAAGTTCAAAAATCTAGAGGAGCCGAGCGTAAAGCGCAATGTAAATACGCCCGAGCGCGTAGCGCGAGGTGAATACATAATCGAGCGCGAAGCGCGAGATCCAACAGTCGCGCGCCCTAGGCGCGCTCAAACTTGCGAGCGCAGCGAGCCGCGCGCGAAGCGCGCTATGAGAATGTGCCCGCGAAGCGGGCAGATTTTTTTCTATGTCATTTTTTGTTATTCAGGAACCTCATGATAATTTCAGAAAAATTTATAATTAGTTGATAATTTAATGTTTTTTAAACAAATTTAATAAACAAATGCATTATTCGGGCATCTATCGAAGGAATTTTTTTTTCTATGTCAGTCCTTTTTATTGGGAGCTTCATAATAATTGCAGCAAAATTAATTCAATAATGCATTTGTTTATTAAATTTTATTTTAAAAAATAATGCAATTTATCAACTATGTATGAGTGTTTTATAAAATTATCATGGATTTCTCAATTAAAAGGACTGACTTTCACAAAAACGAATTTTTCCGTCGAGAAATGCAAGAATAATGCATATCTTAACTAATTTTGTTTAGAAAAAATATAAAATTAATCAACAAATTATTATTGTTGCTGAAATTATCATGAACTTCCCGATTAAAAGGACTGACACAAAAGAACGAATTTTTCCGTTGACAAATGTCCGAATAATGCATTTTATAATTAAATTTGTTCAAAAACAACATAAAATTAATTAACTTATTATGAATGTTGCTGAAATTTTCATCGACTTCCCAACTAAAAGAACTGACATTGAAAAAAACGAGTTTTCCCGCCGAACAATGCATTTGTTTATTAAATTTCTTTAAAAAATCATAAAATTTATTAACTAATTATGAATGTTGCTGAAATTATCATAGACTTCCTAATTAAAAGGACTCACAATTAAAAAAACCTAATCTTTCCGTCGACATTTGCTCGAATAATGCATTTGTTTATTAATTTGGTTTGAAAAAACATAAATTTTTTAAACTAATTATAAATGTTGCTAAAATTATCACAAAGTTCCCAATTAAAACTATTAAAAGGACTGGCATTGAAACAAAACTAATTTTTCCGTCAAAAAATGCCCGAATAATGCACTTGTTTATTATATTTGTTTAAAAAATCATCAAATATATGAACAAATTATAAATTTTGATGAAATTATCATGAGGTTCTTAATGTTAGAAAACACATTTTCAACAAATAATTTTTATATAACAAATTTGGTTGTTAATTGTATCATGATGGAATATCTTTATCTAATGTAAGTCTATTAAACGTGGGCGATTACAACAATTTTTCTATTATTGACGAGCACTGGGAATGTCAAATAGAACAAATTGCCATTTTTTCCCTCATATTTGTTTATTTATAAAAAAATTGAAAAACTAAATCAAAAATCAAGCTCGACAGCTTTCTTTGAAATATGTGTGGGCTCTATGTTATTTTGAACCAACAAAGTAATTTTTTCCCCACTGTGCGACGGTTCTCCGTATCTGAGAGCCGAGCTGCGCTCGCCAGCTAACTTCACAGTGGCGCTAATCCTATCTCTGTTCGTAAAAATTGTTTTCAAATTAGGATTCGAAAATGTGATTGAAATATATTATAATGATGAAATCATACATGACCAGTGTCAAGATTTTGGATACGAATTGTTTAACTGACGATTTACAGGCACGTTTTTTATAGATGTCTTTAAGAAAGGAATTCTCTACAAGGGAATTTTTTGTCCATCGCTCACCAACAGCTTTCACAATAAACAAATGGAAATGTCGTATCTTCATTATTCGAATCGTCAACGGCAGAAATCTCTCATTATGCTCAACATTTTCGATCTTGGATTGAAGGTACAAAACCGATAAGGGACTCGAAAAATGATCCGTTTCTGAATCTGGTGAAAAACAGGTTCATGCATCATTTTTAATTTTACAACGTAACTGACCCACAGGGCTAAAAATTCGGTTCCTCAAAATTTGTAATCTCAAATATAGGTAACTGTGGAATATCGAGTGAAAATATTTCTTTAAAAATTGACCAGATGTTTCATTTCAACGACTGTTTTTGTACTTAAGTTTTCTTTTTCCCTTTTCTTTAATTTCAGTAAAAATTTGTGATTTGCAGATCGCACTTTTGTCAATATGGCTGTGGAGAAGGAAAGCCACCGAGGGTCTCGTAGAGTCTTTATCCTGGACGGTTTTCTGTATGGCATCTAATTTGTTGGTTTGTGCACTTGGATGGTGGCGTTGTTTCCCGAATAATTATTTATACTGGGCTTCTATATTTACCTGGCTTCTCATCAATTCCCAAGGTTAGAATTACAAAATCAAAGACAAAATAATTCCAAAAAATATTAGTCTACTCGTGATGAGAGTAAAGAGTATGGATCTTACTATAGGGTTATTAGTCAGCTTGCATGTTTGTGTGTGATCTATGACATATGCTGACTTTGTGAAGGTCTTCGCCTGGGGTGATTACTAGAGAGATTGATCCGCGACTTGTCCCGGTGTGGTGTTGCGAAACGAACGTGTTGCTTGAATAGAGTAACACCGAAATTCCAGATTGTTCTTAAATGTAACACCTACACCTACACTCCCCTTTCACACTCTTCCCATATTAATTTCTTGCTATCGGTAGGAATCACTCATATGTTTATTTATTATTATTATTATTATACCATTAAGCCAAATCCCTTTCGGGATAAGCGTAATTCACTAGGTTACGCTTAGGGACCGTACTTAAATTACGTAACAGCTCAAGGGGGAGGGAGGGGTCAAGAGATTTTGTTACGATTTGTTACGGAAGGGGGGGGGGTCCTTCATTCATGTACGTAATCTTCGGAAATTCACAAATGAAACAAGTAACTCGCAGAAATTGTACAGAAATTTAATATGAATTTAACTTTACGCGCCAAAGAAAACTGGTGAGTGAAAAAAGGAACCTAGCCAACAATTTTTTTTGAAGTCAGGGGAAAGTCAGGGATTTAGAAAAAAAAATCTTTTAAAAATCAGGGAATTTATATAACTTTAAATAACTGTCAAGCAGAATAAATGTGAAATTATGCAATTTTGAATTGAAATTGTTTTATTCCGCTTATAAAAGATTCTAGGTTCAAAATGTTACAAATAATATTCTGGTCTTTGAATATTAATGGTCAGCGAAAATGAAAAATTGGTCAGGGAAAAATTAGAAAATTTTTAAAATTAAGTTTTGCGGTAACCCTGATATAACATTCTTGTTAGTAATTTATTTGCTTTGTATTTCCCAGTGGACACGAAATTTAACCCTAGAAGTCCACACAGATTTGAGCACTCATCGAGTCCACACTGGGGTCCAGTGGCCCCCATCAAGTTCAAGATGTGCCCTACGCCTCACAAAATTATTTTTGTCAACAGTGATGGTCATAATCTTATCCTGGGTATTTCTAGAGTATCTTAGGAACAAAACTACTATACAAACATTTTTCTATACTTTATAATCATTTTTTCGCAAAAACAGTCCGAAGAAAAAAAGCGTAAAACTACGGAAATAGAGTTTAATTTCTAATTTTTTTTGTTTTAATTTTTTTTTTAATTTCTCCTAGGGTTTTGAAGATGAAATGTTGGAGAATCAGAAAAAAATATGCCACTTCAATTCCTTTCAAAAAGTTGAATTATTCGGAGGGATGAAAAATGAGAAAATTCAAAAGTACAAAAACGTTATTTTTATTTTATGTGTCCTAAATATACAAAAGAATTGTTTCAAAAGTTCAAAAAAGGAATTATCTATATTGTTTTTTTTTTTTAGTTTCCAATTTATAAATGTTATTCGTGTGCAGACGCACAGTCAGTGCAGCGACCCGACCGGTGATCGTCACACATCGCACGTTGGCAAGAAGTGCAGCCGGCCGCAATTTAGCCTTATAGACCACTTTTACCCAGAAATGTAATATACTATTTTTAAAGTAATATTTCTTTAAAAAATTGCTTTTCACACATAATTTTGCACAGAAAGAAAACAAAAAAAATCTGCCCGCTTCGCGGGCACATTCTCATGGCGCGCTTCGCTCGCAAGTTTGAGCGCGCCTAGGGCGCGCGACTGTTGGATCTCGCGCTTCGCGCTCGATCATATATTTATCTCGCGCTTCGCGCTCGATTATGTATTCACCTCGCGCTACGCGCTCGGGCGTATTTGCATCGCGCTTTACGCTAGGCTCCTCTAGATTTTTGAACTTCGTGTTCGACTTCGATGAAAAGAAAAAGTTTGTTTGCAAATATTATAAAATTATCAAAACCTCTACATATTAAGTGATTGTTAAATTT
>CAKNYM010052502.1:589147-599506 GCA_932195095.1 Andricus curvator | reverse complement strand
CATTTTTTCGAAAGTTATCGTGGCTACAGACAGACAGACAGACAGACTACAGACTACAGACAGACAGACACCTTCGTAAAAATCGTTTTTTCTAGCTCAGGGGGTCTCAAAACGTGGAGATTTGATGAAAACCGACTATGTCAAATTTTACATAAAACCAATACCTTCTCATTAGAATGAGAATGTAAAAATGAATTTTTCTGTCGACAAATGCCTGAATAATGCATATGTTTATTAAATTTGTTTATAATATCAACAAGAATAATCTTAAGAGTTATTTTTTCCATCATAATATTGTTTCGATTCAAATTTCTTGCAATATAACTTTAAAAAACGTAAAATTATCAAAAATTATAGAAAACACATTTTCAACAAATAATTCGTTTATACATTTTTTTATTATATCATGATGGAATATCTTTATCTAATGTCAACCTATAAAACGTAGATGATTACAACAATTTTCCTATTATTGACGAGCACCGGGAACGTCAAATAGAAAAAATTGACATTTTTTCGTCATATTTGTTTATTTATAACAAAAATTGGAAAACTAAATAAAAAATTAGGCTTGACGACTTTCTTTGAAATTGTATCAGCTGTTTAAAAAATTTTTTGTTCCAATCGGTCAATACCTGTGGGCTGTACGTTATTTTGAACCAAAAAAGTCATTTCTTTCGCACTATGCGTCGGATAGGGGTTAGCTTTGTTTCTTTTGCATTTTCAAAGTTTTTAAACTAATTAAACTTTAAAGGTTCACAATATTTAAAATTCTGCAATTTTGAACGATTTTTTTTACAGAAATCACATTTTTCAGTAAAAAAATCTATATGATCACTTTGAAAGTCACATGATACTACATGATATGATACTTATTAAATATATTGATGATAATATAAATATATTATTGAAATTTTAAAATTTATATTAAAAGCCTTGATAGCCAGTTTTTAATTTAATATTTTTAGGTATAAATATTCTAAATTATTTGGTTTCATTTTTAGTTAGTTTCAAATTTAATAATTTTAAATTGAAATAAACTCTAAATTTTTTGGTTTCAATTTTGAACGTAAAAAACATTCCAGTTTAAAGGATTTGTTATTAAACAATTTTGAACTAAATAGCTCCAGAATATATTCCAAACAATAAAAAATTCGGATAATAATTTTTCAAATTCAAGCATTAAAAATGAGCAGATTTTAGAACTAAATTCCTTTAATTTTTTATTGTTACAATTGTAGGGTTCTGAATTTTCATAGTAAATACTACATTTTCAATTTTTCCCTTGTCATAAGTTTAAATTTTGCAATTAAAATTAAAATGGCTGAATTTCGAAAAGTGTAATTGAAAACTGTTAATTTCTAAACGATTTAAATTTACTTAAAGTAATTTAAGTACTTTAAATTTTGTGATTAAAATTGAAATCGTTGAATTTCGAAAAGTATAATTGACAATTTAAAAATTGTCTGTTTCTAAACGATTTAAATTTACTTCAAATAATATAAATTTTTAAGGGTTTGAGTACAACAAAGTTTTAGTATTACAATTCATTGAGGCTAATTTTTTTTTTTAGTTTTGAATTATGTTCTGATTCGTTTAAGTTTCAAGGTTCTGAAGTATACATTTTTTCATTTTTAATGTTTCACATTTAAAATTACTTTTTATTTCGAACGTTTTTCCAGAATAATTCAATTTTAAAGGTTTATAATTGAACAATGTTCCATTTTGAACGGTGAAAATAAAGGTGAATTAATTTTTTTATTTTAGAAAAATTTGTCCAATCAATTTTGATGTTAAATCATAATTTTCTTAATTTAATACAAATTTGGATTACTAGAATTTCAGAAGCTTTGACATAAAAACATTCGATTTAGTTTTCAATTTCAAATTGTCAAATTTTATGCGCTTCGAATTTAAATTTCTTAAAATTCAAAAGTTTAACATTTTTAATTATTAAATTTTGAATGCTTTTAATTAGAAATAATACAATTTTCATCCTTTTGAATTTTAAATGATGTATTTTTCAAAATTCTAATTGGAAAATATTCAATTTTCAACGTTTTGAACTTGTCCTATTTTCAAAATTTCAATCTGAAATCATTCAATTTCGAGATTCTTGAATTCAAAATAAAATTGTTCAATTTTGAACGCTTTGAATTAAAAATGAAACAATTCAACTGCGTCCAAATGAAATTGTCGAAACTTAAAAATTTTAGTTTAAATGTTTTGAGCTTTGAAAGCTCCTGTTTTAAAAATGTTCAATTTAAAATTATCCAGTTTGAAACGCTTTCGTTCAGAAATGATAAAAGTTCAATTCCTTTTCATTCCACCCGAAAAGTTGTACTTTTTTCAAAATTTTACCTAATCTAAAATGTTTTGATTTCGAACGCTTTCAATTAGAAATTATCAAAAACAAAGTATGGCCTAACCGGGGTTTCCCGCTTGTGAGAGCCGAGCGGCGCTTGCCAGCTAACTTCACAGTGGCACTAATCCGCTCTTTATTTATGATTAGGGAGCTAGAGCCACTGTGAAGTTAGCTGACGAGCGCAGCTCGGCTCTCACATGCCCAGAACCGTCGTCCCGGAAAAGAGGGAGTCGCGAAGCAACATGCATTCCCGGCGTGCGCGCGCACGCTTGTCGCCGGTCTAACCGAGGTTTTCCGCATGTGAGAGCCGAGCTGCGCTCATCAGCTAACTTCACAGTAGCTCTAATCCACTCTCTTTATGAACCTCTAATATTGTACAAAAGGATTCGTTTTATGTAAATTAGGATGGTCCCAATTCATACCCGTAAAAATTTGACCTTCGATTTGTGGTGATCGACCCCCCCCCCCCCATTTCGTTTGTTTTATGGAAAAAGGTTTTCCATATTTTTTATTTTCAAATGGGTAAACATTAACCCGTGCCCGCGGGCTTCTGAAATTACCATGAGATTTTAAATGGGAAAAGCTCGCTTTTCGAAAAAATGGAAAAAAGAAGCACTTGTTATTAACGTTTGGTAAATTAAAATTTATTCACCTCTTAAGGACGATTGAAGCAATAATTTCCATGTAATAACTTTTACTTTTTACAGCTACAACCCCTTTGTATTGTGCCCAGATGTCACCCAAAAATATGCATAATAGCAGTTTTATGTAAAATTTATGCTAAAGACGGTATTTTTTTCCAACATGAATTATTTTTATTTAGCAAGTAAATCGTGAAAAGTTATTATTTCTCGGAACAAATAATACAGTAGATGAATGTCAAGAGAAGTATTTCTTATTTTTAATATTTGGTAATTATTTAATCAATTTTCATCTGTTTAAATAATGTTTTCTCCTGTAAATTGTGAAAAGTTAATATTTTCTGGAATTAATGACACAATTAATAAATGTTGAGAGTAATATATTTTTTCAACAATATTTGGAAATCATTTGAATAATTTGCATTTGTTTAAACAATGTACTTCCCCTGTAAATCTTGAAAAGTTACTACTTTCTGGAATTAATCACGCAGTTAATGAGTGCCAAGAGTGATATTTTTTCTGAAAGACAGTTTGCAATTATTTAAACAATTTTCATTTGTTCCTGCAATATTATTAGGCAATAATAATTTTTTAACCATTTTTTTCAATTATGTTATTAACAGTTATTTTTTCAGATTTATTACGTTGAGATAAGAAAATACTAGTTAATAAGCGACACTGTGTAAGAGATTCGAAAAAACTAGAACTTTATCCATCTTCCTATGAAAAGGAGCAAAAAGTGATTTTAATTGTTTAAATAATTGCAAACTGTCTTTTACAAAAAATATCACTGCTAACAATCATTAACTGCGTCATTATTCCAGAAAAAAAGGTTTTAACGATTTAAGAGGATAAAAAATTATTTAAACAAATGGAAATTATTTAAATAATTGCAAAATATCCCAAACAAACAAATATTAGTCTTAAAATTCGTTAATTATGTCATTAACGCCAGAAAAAACAAAATTTTCAAGATTTGGTGGACAAAAAAGTATACAAATAGAAATTTTTTAAATCATTGCAAACTATGTCTAACAAACAATTTTATTTTTTATATTAATCAACTATATCATTTATCCCAAAGAATGAATTTTTGAAAAAAGTAACTTTTCACGATTTACTGAACAAAAAATATTGTTCCAAAAAATAAACCATTTTTAAACAATTGAAAATTAGTTTCAAAATACTTGGAAACTTGTCACTTATCGAATAAAAATAATTGATGTTGAAAAAATATTGTCTTCAGCATGAATTTGACATAAAACTGCTTTTTTGCATTTTTTGGGGCATTCTTCGGGAACAATACAAGCGGTGGGGGGGGGGGTAACAATAAAAAAATTATTGTGTGGAAATTACTTTACAAAATTCTCTAAGAAGTGACTAAAATTTAATTTACAAAAATTTAATAGTAAGTACTTTTTTCTTCAATTCTTTAGAAAACCGAGCTTTTTCCTTTCAAAATCCTATGTTAATTTCAAAAAACCAGGGGCACGGGTTAATATTAACCGATTTGAAAAAAAAAACGGAATTTCTTTTTCCGGCCAACGAACAAATGGGGGGGGGGGATGATCACAAAAAATCGAAAGTCGAATTTTTGGACCACCCTATAGTGTATATAATACAAATAGTTAATTCACAAATTTCATTATTGTGAATTCGTTTTTTGGAAGACATTTTAATAAGTTGCGAAGTTTAATATCGACTTTTCTCATTCTTTCGAAAATGCAATCATGAAAGTGAAATTAGAAATATCAGTGGGAGCCCTTTGATAAGAACTCATAATATATAAGTTTCTCAAAGCAGATCAAAATATTGTTTTCTTAACCAAGTTGACAGTTGATAAAAACTGTTATTATTGATTTTCTGTCTTCTACCTGAAAATAATTCGATTAATTCATGAAAATATGAGAAAGGGTGGCCGCAACACTTCATTTTCGAAATTCCCTGACTTTTCCCTAATTTTTCATTTTCCCTGACCATTAATAACTAAAGAGCAAAATTCTAATTTTGGAAAATTTATAATATAGAATATTTTATAAAAGGAATAAAACAATTTGAAATTTATTGTATATATTAATATTGTGAATAAAAATTAATAATTTAAAAGAATTTGATTCATAAGACTTCAAAAGAATTCAAGTTAAATTCAAAAGAATTCAAATGAATTGAAAAAAAACAATGGATTTCAGTAAAATTGTTGTGAATTTAAGAGAAATGAGAAGAATTCGATGAAATTCATTAAAATTAAAGTCGAATTTAAACAAATTTATTAAAAGAAGCAAGTTGAACTAAACAAAAGACTAAAAAAATCTATTGAATTGAGTAAAATTGAGTGCATTTAAAACAATTCAATTAAATTAAATAAATTCAAGAGAATTCCAAAGAATTAAAAAAAATTAAAGAATTCAGAATAAATTGATAAAAACTAAACTAGAATTCTAAATGAATTCAAATGAATTGCAAAAAATATTTTAAACTCTCTTCAATTCTTTGAAAGTGTACAAAATCCCTTACTTCTTGTGAATAAATTCTTTGAAATCCATTACAATATTATAAAATCCCTGCAATTCTGTGAAATTTGATATTTTCTGAAATCTTGGAAAATTTATTAAAATACTGTGGGCGCTTTTGAAATCCCATAAAATCATTGAAGTTCTCAAAAAGCGTATAAAATCACTTGGAGTCTTTTAAAATTATCTTAAAACCTTATATGTCATGTAAAATCATTCAATATCTTCTGAAATTCTAAGAAATTCTTTACAACCGCATGCAAATTTTTTCAAATCACTTAAAGTCATTAAAATCCTTGGAAATTCCTTAAAATTCTTCAAGTTTCTTGAAAATTCCTTGGAATCTTTTAAAATATCCTAAAATATTTAGAATCTTTTAAAATCCATTGAAATGTTTTAAAAATCTTGAAAAATCCTTGGAATTTTTAAAAATGCCCTAAAATATTCCAAATTCTTTGAAATCTTTTGCAATACCTTGACATTTTTAAAAACTCTTGAAAATTCCTTAAAAATTTTAAAAACACCCTTAAATCTTTTAAATCCTCTATTATCACATCACATTATTAAAATAATTAATAATTCCTTGGAATCCTTCAAAATATTATAAAAACCCGTTAAGTTAGGTAAGTGAAACCTGATATTTTCTTAAAAACTGGAAAATTTATTAAAATACCTTGAGATATTTTAAAATCCGTTAAAATCATTGAAATCCTCGGAAGTCTGGTAAAATCCCTTGGAATCTTTTTAAATAACCTAAAACCTTATAGCCTTATAGGTCCTATAAAATTGTTCCATACCTTCTGAAACTCTATTACTTTCTATAAAACCTCATGAAAATGTTTTTAAATCCCTTAAAATCATTCAAATCTTTTGAAATCCCTTGCAAATTTTTCTATCTTTTGAAAATTTCATGGAATCTTTAAAAATACCCTAAAATGTTTAATATGCTTTGAAATCTTTTGAATCTTTTTAAAGCTCTTGAAAATTCCTTGTAAAAAAATACACTAAAATCTTTAAAATCCTTTGAAATACCTTCAAGTTAATGAAATATATTTAAAATTCTTTGGAATTGTTTAAAATATCCTAAAATATTTCTACAAATTCTAAATCTTTTGAAATCGCTCGAAAAATCTTAAAGCTCTTGAAAATTCCTTGGCATTTTTTTAAATGCCTTAAAATATTGCAAATCCTTTGAAATCTTTTGGAATCCCTTCAAACCGTGCTTGAAACTTTTTAATGGTCTTGAAAATTCCTTAAAAATTTTAGAAATACCCTAAAATCTTTAAAATCCTTTGAAATCCCTTCAAGTTACTGAAATCTATTAACAATTTCTTAGAATCTTTTTAAATACTCTATAAGATTTCAAAAGAATTCAAGAAAATTCAGAAATAGGTATAAACCTGAATTCAATAGTTGTTAACTCATTGGTTAATGTTTATTGAAAGAAAAGTGATTAAAGTGATATTTTCATTTAAAGTGATTATAGTGTCTTTATCTTAAGAATGTGACTAAAATTTGATTTGAGAAAAAAAATTCACTAAGAGTTTAAAGTACTTCTTACAGAAATTCGATGAATTAAAAATTTTTTTAATCCCTGAATATTCCCTGTTTTTCCCTGACCTGCGGCCACCCTGATTAGAGTTTATTCTTCTTTATAAATACATTTTTTAAATAACAGGAATTATAGAAAAAGGGCAAATACATGCTTCTTTGATTTTCAATAAAGTTACTTTGATATCTATATTTAGAATATGGCACAACTTGTACCTGGTTGGATTTCAGCTTCTTCCTCTTTTTCGGTTGGTTCAGAAACAACAACTTCCGGTTCTACTGGAGTATCAAGAGCTTCTTTCTCCTTGTCCATTTCCTTCATATCCGTCACCTCAGGGTCAGCGTTCTGCTTCCGGTCCTCCCAAGCTGCCAGACTTTCCCTTCCCAATCTCTCCGAGGTCAGCTTCTTCACCGCTTTGATCCATAATTGTTTCCTAGGCGAAATATTCGACCTAAAATAGAAGAAGCCACACACAATTGCGGTTATATTTTTATTTATGCATTGTTTATTATTTTCATTTAATGCAATTTGAAGTATATCATTTTTTTAAGCAGGAAAATATTTTTTTAATGCAAAAACCATTTATTAAATTTGTAAGGGAACGTCCATTAATTACGTAAGCCATTTGGGGGAGGGGCCGGGGGGTCCAGAAAAACTGACGAATCCTTACTTAAGGGGAAAGGAGAATCCAAAGCATTTCTTACGTAAGTTTCCTCTCTCTAATTTTTATTATTATATTATACCATTAAGCCATTTCCCTTTCGGGGTAAGCGTGACTCACTCGGTGAGGAAGGGAGTAATGTGGGGAAGGGGGTATCGATTTTTAGATTGATCTAGAATTCCCGTGTTATTTATTTAAATAACACGTTCGTTCCGCAACACTGCTCCGACCCAGGTTGCTGATCAATCTCTCCAGCGATCACCCCAAGTGTAGAGTCTCACAAAGTCATCATGTGAGGCTCCCCACTCGGGCCCATTAGTACCCGAGGTCTTTTGTTTCAGGCGTCACTCACTCTACTGGCACTCTTTTTATAAAATATTTGTCGCCATACTTTCCTGTCCTGGCATACCTCTCTAGCTTCCTTCACGTCCATGCATTTTTTCATGCAAGCTCTTGCGTTTCTATGGCTTCTTATGTCTTTTCGAATTAAGGTCTCATTTACGCATTATAACCATACTTTCCGCGGTCTACCTCTGGGCACACTCTGGGAAATGAGAGAAGCGGAAAGTATAGAAATTGAGGGGAAATGAGGTAAAGAAAGTGAAGGGATGTCTATTAGGGTACTTTGGGTGAGTAGGGGAGGGAATGTAATGGCTGGGAAGGAAAGTAGGGGAAGGGGAGTGTTATCTGGAGAAGTGAGGAGAGGGGAAAGTAGAGGAGGAAGAAGTTAGGGAAGGGAGAGGAAGAGGAAGCAAAGTGTGAAGTGGGGGCTGGAGAAGTACTGTAGAGAGGGGAAAGTAGGGGGGTAGATGAGAGTATAGGGTAGGGGAAAGTAGGGGTGGGGTAAAGTAGGGGTTAGGGGTGGGTTATGGAAGGGGGAATTTGACTAATTCTTTTTATTATCTAATATTTCATATTGCACATGTACAATAAATATAAAGTCGAGGAGTTATAATCATTCTTGAAATCTGCTGTCCACCTTTCATGAAATTCCGTGGAATTCCTGAAAATTTTTGCAATTTTTTGAAATCGCGTGAATTGTTGCAAATCATTTGAAAATTCCTCGAAATCCTTTGAATTTCATGGATATCGAACAGAATCTCTTGAACTCCCTTCAAACTATTAAGCTCTCTCAAACCTCCTTCAAAACTTTAAAAACTGTGGAAACCCATTATAATTCTTCGAGATTCCGCAAAATCGCTTGAAATATTCAAAATCCAATAAAAATCGTAAATAATCCTTTAAAATAAGTGGAAATTCCTCAAAATATCTAAAATTCAATAAAAATTCTTAGAGTTCCGTGAAATATTACGAGATCCCTTGAAATTCCTTTAAAACTCATTGAAATCTTTAAAATCCGGGAAAATCTTTCCAAATCTCTTAAAATCCCTTAAAATATTTTTAAAACCATTAAAATTTCCGAAATTTCTTGAAAATGGTTTTAAATATTCGGAACCCCTTTTAAATTTCGTTAAATTTTCTGAAATCCTACAAAATCCTCTAAAATACGTGGACATACTGTGGAAACCTTTGGAATCTCTTAAAATCCATCAAAATCCCGTGAAATCATTAAAACCCTTTAAATCTATGAAAATCTATTACAATCCCTTGAAATCTTTGAAAATCTTTTGAAATCCCTTCAAACCCCTTCAAATGTTAAATATCCCCTGAAACGTGAATTTATAATCATTCAGGAATATTTATTCTGAAACAAGCCAAAAAGACGAATTTTCTACAAAACAGATGAATTTTCAAACCGGAAATATTAATTTTCAACACAAAAGTAAATTTTCAACCATAAAAATGAAATTTCTACGGGAAGAGATGAATTTTTAACCCGAAGAAATTAATTTTTTAACAAGAAAGTTAATTTTAAATCAAATAGTTGAATTTTCAACCCAAAACGATGAATTTTCAACCCAAATTTTGTAGTTGATATGCCTTCAATTTGAGTGCTCGTTTAGGGGAATCGGTCAATTAGAACTCGAGATATATACTTAAAAACGTCGGAACAACTCTGACGATTGAAAACAAAAATTCGAACATTGATCATGTCTCAAAACGCTTCCATAACAAAATTTGTGTGTGTGATTTTTGTGTTTAGTGGGCCAAAATACATACAAAAAATCATATTAAGATGTGGTAGACAGAAAAAATGTTTAATTTTGTAAACTAGTGTAATCGTACAGGATTATTTATTCTGGAACAAGCCATAAAGACGAATTTTCTGCAAAAAAGATTAATTTTCAAACCGGAAATATGAATTTTTAACATAAAAGTTAATTTTTAACCATTAAGCTAACATTTTTACGATAAGAGATGAATTTTTAATCCCAGAAATAAATTTTTTATCAAGAAAGGGAATTTTAAACCAAATAGTTGAAATTTCATCCAAATAGTTGAATTTTTAAGCGAAAAAGACGATTTTTCTACAAAAAAAGATGAATTTTTAAACCGAAACATGAATTTAAACGCAAAAGTTAATTTTTAACCATAAACATGAAATTTCTGCGATAAAGGATGATATTTTAACCCGTAATATGAATTTTTTAACAAAAAAGTTAATTTTAAACCAAATAGTCGAATTTTCAAGCGAAAAAGACGAATTTTCTACAAAACTTATGAATTTT
>CAKNYM010052502.1:573276-589137 GCA_932195095.1 Andricus curvator | reverse complement strand
GAATTTTCTATATAAATTATAAATTTTCAAACCGCAAAAAAATGAAGTTTTTAACACAGATGTTAATTTTTAACCATAAAGATGAAATTCCTACGATGAGAGATTAATTTTTAACAAAAAAAATGAATTTTTTAACAAAAAAGTTAATTTTAAATCAAATAGTTGAATTTTCGATACAAAAAGACGAATTTTCAAAAACTGGAAAAATAAATTTTCAACACAAAAGTTAATTTTCAACTATGTAGATGAAATTTCTATAAGATAATAATAATAATAATTTCTATAATTTCGATGTAATCTTAACCCAAAAAAATGAATTTTTTAACAAAAAACTTCATTTTAAACCAAATAGATGACTTTTCAACCAAAACCGATGAATTTTCAACCCAAATGTTTGAATTGATATGTCAACCAAAAAAGGAATTGAGGACTATTAGGAATTTCAATTCGAAATTGCACAATTTTAAACCGTCAGACAGGTTTTAATTCTTCAATTAAAAATGGTGCAACTTCTACTAGATTTTCAATATATTAAATTTATAGTCGTTCAGGATTATTTATTCGGAAACTTTGAGAGGAAGTTAATTTATGAAAAATATTTAAAATTAAAAAAATGACTTACTCATTAATCCCAGTGGTGTCACTGTCCAGCATCATGCTCCAAGTTTGTTCTGTAATCATTATCTCTCGTTCACTTAATGCACCCCGTGCATTTAAGTTGTCATTAATAACGCGATCGCGTCGAATCTCTTCATTTCGGACTTCTTTAAATTATCTCACCTATAACAATGACTTTCGTGACAATAAAAGTACGAACATTCAAAGGTCTCGATCGACATCAAAACAGCTCTTGGTGAATGGAAATCTTCAAGCTCGTGCATTTTTTTCGGCCAACCATTTTCCCCACAAATATCATTTGTATCACATTTATAGATATAACAAATATTATGCACTATGCCATATTATAAAGCGTGAATTTCAAGAACAATTAGAAACAAGCGTGTGAGAAAGTTTTTAAATTAAAACGCATCACACTTTAGATCAAAAAATTAACAGTTGAGAAAAGCAGTTTTCAGGCATTATAAATAGATTTGTTGAAATAGCATTTAGGTGACAGATTCCAAAATAAAAGAGATTGCATGCGAACATCAGTAGTTTTAGAACGCAATAGTGAGACGCAGAAGTAAAAGATTTATGTTAATTTGCTCTTTAATTTCACAAATAAAAATATAATTTTTTACTTTATAAAAAATAAAGTATAAAGTGTGCATTCTCAAGTATTTAAAATATATTTTTTAGCTGTAATTTGTCCCTTGAAAATTGTTGATACGACTGAAAAGATAACTTTTCTATTTTTACATCAGAGGAAAGCATGACTAGATATTTTTATCCCTAAATATTCATGGAAATCGATATCATTCCGAGATTAAATTAAAAATTATTCTATCAATAATGATATCATTTCTAAAAAAAGATATTTAAATCATTAAATTATTATCATATTATTTAAATATTATTCTTCAATTAGTGTTTTATCATACGTTATTTCGATGTCCTAGAAATGCATCCGAACATCTCTTAAAATTCTTTTGCTTTAATGTCCTTTAAACAGGGTTGCTACAAAATCCAAATTTCGAAATTCCCTGACCAATTTTTCATTTTCTCTGACCGTTCTAAATTCTTCGTTTAGTTATAAAAAAACCTTACATCTAGGAGATAAATAATGTTAATGCAAACCAAAAATTTTGTTTCTAAATTTATTTTAAACACTTTGACTGAAAACAGTCACTAAAAGTTTTCAACTCAAAAAGATCAATTTTGAACCAAAAATGAAAAAAAAATTAAATTTTCGCTTCAAACAATCAATTTTCAACAAAGAATAGATAATTTTTTAAATAGTTAAATTTTCAACCAAAGTAATGAATCTCCGATAACAAGAAATGAATTCTCAACAAAAAGTGTAACAGTTGACATTTCCACTAAAAAATATTTTAATTTTCAATAAAAAATAGTTACCTCAAGCCAAAAAATAAGAATTTTCTACCAAAACAATTGAATTATCAACCAAAAAATATGAATTTTCTACCAAAATAATTGAATTTTCAACCCAAAAAGGACGAGTTTTCAAAAAAATTAATGAACTTTAAACTAAAAAGGATGAATTTTCACGAAAGAAAGGAATTGTTACATATTCAGTCAAAAAAATTAATTTTCAACGAAATAAAATAAATAAAAAGAAAGATACATTTTCGATAAAAATGGTATAGTTGACTTTTCAGTTTAAAAAATTAATTTTTGTTTTTAAGAAATAATAATTTTCAACCAAAGCAATGAATTTTCAACCAAAAAGATCAGTTTTCAATGAAATATTTTAATTTTTAAAGGAAATTTCAATATAATAGTTCGATTTTCAGCCAAATTAATTAATTTTGAACTAAACTGATGAATTTTCAAACAAAAATAAATTAAATTTTAACCAAATAATAGCATTTTCAGCGCAAAGGATGAATTTTCTACCAAAAGACAAATTTTCAATAAAGTGTATGAATTTTCAACTAAAAAAGATATATTTTCAATCAAAAATAGAAAGGTGAATTTTCAGTTAGAAAAATAAATTATCATAAAAAAACGAATTTTCAACAAAATAGTTAAGTTTTTTACAAAGAAATAAATTTTTTATCAAAAGTAGAAGTTGAGGTTTTTCAGTAAAAAATTAGGTTCTAACTAAATAAAATAAATTTCCAACGAAATAGTTAAATTTTGAACTAAACAGATGAATTTTCATCCAAGAAGATTAAATTGCTATCAACAAAGATGAATTTTCTACCTAAATAATTCAATTTTCAACCCAAAAAAGACGAGTTTTCAACAAAATAAATTAACTTTAAGTTAAAAAAACTAAACAAAAAATTAATATTCAACTAAGTAAATTAAATAAAAAATATAAATCTTCGCCAAACATGGAATAGTTAGCTTTTCAGTTTAAAAAAATTAATTTTCATATTAAAAAATAATAATTTTCAACCAAAGAAATAAATTTTCAAATAAAAAGATATTTTTCAACCAAGAAAATTAATTTTCTACCAAAAAAGATTAATTTTTAACAAAATACATGAATTTTCAACTGAATATTCGAATTTTTTAAGGAATTTTCAACCTCATAGTTAAAATTTCGACCAAAGAAATTCACTTGGAACTGAAATTATGAATTTTCAGACAAAAAAAAGTGATTTTTAATCAAATAATAGAATTTCCAACGCAAAGGATGAATTGTCTACCAAAAGACAAATTTTCAGCAAAATACATGAATTTTCAACTAAAAAGGATCAATCAATTTTCAACCAAAAAGAAAAAGGTGAATTTTCAGTTAAAAAATAAATTTTCATACAAAAACGAATTTTCAACAAAATAGTTAAATTTTCCGAAAAAATGCATTTTTTACCAAAAATAGAAGTTAAATATTATCAGTAAAAAAATAGATTTCAACTAAATCAAATAAATTCTCAACGAAATAGTTAAATTTTGAACCAAACGGATGAATTTTCATCCAAGAAGATTAAATTTCTATCAAAAAAGATCAATTTTCCACAAAAAATGAAATTGTTGACTTGTCTGTTAACAAAAATAATTTTCATTTTAAAAAATAATAATTTTCAACCAAAAAAATTAATTTTTAACCAAAAAGATCGGTTTTTAACAAAGAAGATTAGTTTTTTACCAATTAAGATTAAGTTTTAACAAAATACATGAATTTGCAACAAAATATGTAAATGTTTAAAGAAATTTTTAATATGATAGTTCGATTTTCAACCAAAGAAATTAATTTTGAACTAAAATAATGAATCTTGAAACAAAAAACGAAACAAAAATCATTTTTGACCAAATAATAGAATTTTCAGCGCAAAGGATGAGTTTTCTACAAAAGACAAATTTTTAACAAAAAAAAAATAAATTTTTAACTAAAACAGATCAGTGTTTAACTAAAAATAGAAAGGTGTATTTTCAGGTAGAGAAATAAATTTGCATACAAAAAAAAACGAATTTTCAACAAAATAGTTCAATTTTCCACCAAAGAAATTAATTTTTTATCAAAAATAGAAACGAAAGATTTTCAGTAAAAAAATTAGATTTCAACGAAATAAAATAAATTTTTAACGAAATAGTTAAATTTTGAACTAAACAGATGAATTTTCATTCAAGAAGATTAAATTTCTATGATAAAAGATAAATTTTCCAAAAATATCGGATAATTAAATTTTCAGTAAAGAAATGAGTTTTTAACTAAAATGATGAATATACATTATACAACAATAACAAAAAAAGAATTTTTAACCAAACAGAAGAAACTTCCAACCCAAAACATTAATTTTCTAAAAAAAAATGAATTTTCAAAAAAATAATTCAATTTTCATCCAAAGAAATGAATTTTTAACCGAAAAGGTGAAGTTTCAACTAATGAGATTACTTTTCTATGAAAAAAGAGGAATTGTCGACATAAAATGGAATAGTTCAATTTTCAGTTTGAAAAATTGATGAAAACAAATTATTTTCAACAAAAGAAACGAGTTTCTAACCAAGAAGATCAATTTTCTACCAAACAAAATTAACTTTTAAGAAAATACATGAATTTTGAATCAATTATTTGAATTTTTAAAGGAATATTTTACCTAATAGTTAAATTTTCGACCAAAGAAATGAATTTTCAACAAAATACAAGAATTTTAAACAAACATGAAACAGTTAAATTTTCAGTTAAAAAAAATTAATTAAAAAAAATAATTTTCAACAATATAGTTAAATATTGAAAAAAATCAACTAAAGTCAACCAACAACAATGATTTTTCAACCAAACAGTTGTGATTTTTTATGAAAAAAGATTCAATTTCTACAAAAAAGATGAATTTACAACACAAAAAGACAAATTTTCAACGAAACACTGAATGTTCAACCAAAAAAATGACGTTATAACAACATTGTTGAATTTTCAATAAAATAATAGAATAAACTTTAAATTGTTTAGTGAAAATTCCCTGACATTCAATGACTAGTTTAAAATCCCCTAATTTTCCCTGACTTGCTAGAATTCTCTAACATGTAGCAACCCATTTGAAAATTAAATAAAGCGCCAAAATCTAAACGTTCTAAACTTTGAACCTAATTCTTATCCTTGAAAAATATTATATTCAAAACCTAAAATTTGTTTTTATTAAAAAATTGTTTACTTTTAAACTGGATTCTTATCTTTTGTTATACTTTTATTATACTTCCTACATTAGTATATATCAGGAAAATGATTAAAGAAACAAATTGGAAAGAAAACGGTTAAACACTGAGAAGAAGAAAACCACAGAGATTTGAAAACATTTGAAATAGAATTACAGAAATAACAGAGATTCGCAGATCTACTTAAATCGATCGATAATTATTAAAAAAAATGATTCACAATGATTTACCCAAACGAGATGACAGAAAGATCCAGAGGAAGAAAAATTTCTCTTCCGCAAGCGATGTCACTCTTTGAAAGGTACGACCGGGAGACTTACGAGGAGGCAAATATTCCACTGATGTGACGTTGTTCTACCCCCTCTCGTTGATGCGAAAAGAAGGGATGTCGCTGCGATGAAAAAAATGAGTTGATCGCAGTACACTGACCACTGACAGAATAATAGATCTCGACAACAAAGGAGGTAAATTGGAAGATTTTTACTCCCTGTTGATGATCCTTTCAACCGATTACTCCGCATCGAGGCTGAAAAATTCACACAGTTTCAAGTAATATTCGATATTAAAAACTTAAAAATTATTAATTTTCAGCTTAATATTTAATTTAATTATTTCCAGTGGTCTATTCGAGGCCTGGCGGGGCCTGGCGCCGCCAGGGTACTTTTTTTGAAGGCCTGGCGACGCACAGGGGGGCAAAAAAAATATCCGTGGACAAATTAATTTTTATCCTGCACTATTCATCCGATTTGAACGTTCTTTTCTCTAAATAAAAGCTTTTTAAATTTTGACAAGATTTGTGTGATTAGATTTTTTTTGAATTGTTTAAATATTTGTCATTTAACAACAAAGTTGAATTTTTTTTTTAACTTTTCCCAACTGCCATTTCGTTTAAGACATTCACGTTGATCAAAGAAGATCTTAAAACAGCGTTACAACTATATGGGAATAATTTTCAGTTGGTTAGAATAATTTTAAAAAAATGTTATTGTGTTATAAACAAGTTAATGAAGAAAAGCCATTTTTTGGGATTGACAATGATTAGCTAATTGAAATTAATAGATTTTGTATAAACTGTGAGAGAAATGAATGTTCCATTACCATTAATTAAGAATAGATGCTTTTTGGTAATTGTTTAAACAATTTTTATGAACAAATTCACAGTTTCGCGACTTTGTAATGAATAGGCTCAATTTTTGTTTACGGAATCAACTAGGTATGTCTTTCCGATGACTTTTCACTATGATACTTTGCGAATTTACAACAATTATTCATTATTTAAACAATTTTTATAAACAAATTCACAGTTTGGCGATTTTTCAATGAATAGGCTCAATTTTTGTTTACGGAATCAACTAGGAATGTCTTTTCGATGACTCTTTGCTATAATACTTTGCAAATTGACAACAATTATTCATTATTTAAACAATTTTTGTAAACAATTTCACAGTTACAATGAATGGGCTCAATTTTTGTATACGGAATCGACTAAGAATGTCTTTCCGATGACTCTTCACCATTATACTTTGCAAATTGACCACAATTATTCATTATTTAAACAATTGTTATAAACAATATGTTTTCCAAAAAATAGTTAAAGATTTAACCAATTAATAATAAAAGTAACAAAAAAGTTACTTTTCAGCCAAGAAAGACAAATTTTCAACCAAGTAGGACGACTTTTTCTGTTATCAAAGATGAATTTTCAATCCAAAAGGATGAATTTTTAACAACCTAGTAGAATTTTCGACCAAAAATGATGACTTCAACAAAATAGATCATTTTTCCACAAATAATTAGATTTTTAACTAAATAATTGAATTTCTGACCAAAAAGTTGAATTTTCAGCATACAAAGATGCATTTCCAATCAAATGTTTGATTTTTCAAACAAAAAAAGATGAAAATTCAATCAAATATTTGATATTAAAAAGTTGAAAGTTATTAATTTTCAGCTTAATATTTAATTCTTTCCAGTGGTGTAGTCAAGGCCTCGCGGGGCCTGGCGCCGCCGGGGTACTTTTTTTGAAGGCCTGGCGGCCGCTTGTCACACGGAAAATTTTGTCAATTATGGGCCATCCAAAAACTACTTTACCAATTTTGGGCTTTTTTACCACCCGCCTCCCTTGAAAGTACCGTAGCTGTTGGCTAAAGCCGGATTTTACGTTTATGAATTAAATTATATTGCATTTTCAACAAAATAGTTGAATTTTCTACCAAAAAAGATTTTCTACCCAAAGAAATGAATTTAAAATCTTTAAATATTCCACAAATAATTATATTTTTAACAAAATAATTAGATTTCTACCCAAAAAGTTGAATTTGCAGCATACAAAGATGCATTTTCAAACAAATGGGCGTTTTTTCAAACGAAAAAAGATTAAAATTCAATCAAATATTTGAATTTTCAAGCCAAAAAGACTAACTTTTTAGAATGCAGTTGAATTTTCATCAGAAAAGTTCATTTTCAACCAAGAAAGATGTGTTTTTAATAAGATAGCTGAATTCTCAATAAAAAAGTTGAACTTTCAACAAAGAAAAATGATTTTGTGCCCAAAGAGACGACTTTTTAACATATATGAATTTTCTATGAAATAGTTGAATTTTTAAACAAAAAGTTGAACTTTCAACAAACAAGATTAATTTTCTACACTAAAAAACCAAATAGTTCAATGTTTAACTTACACAATGTACAGGATAAAGTTTTAACGAAAAATGGAATATTTCAAGTTTTAGATAAAAACTTTGAACAAAAAAAAAAACGAATTTTCAACAAAATTGTTAAATTTTCAACGAAAAAGATGAATTTCCGACCAAAAAGATTAATGTTCTATCAAAAAGACGAATTTCAAACTTATCCTATTTACAGGATAAAGTTTTAACTAAACATGGAATAGTTAAATTTTCAGTTGAAAAAACTTAATTTTCAACAAAGTAGTTAACTTTTGAACGAAAAAAAGATGTTTCAATTAAAATGATGAATCATCCAACGAAAAAATTAATTTTTAACAAAGGAGTTCAACTTACAATTAAGTAGTTGAATTTTTAACCAAAAAGGATTTTTAAGTCAATAACGAAAAAAATGTCATCTCAAATATAGAATTTTTAATCCAGAAAGACGAATTTTCTACAAAACAGTTGAATTTTCACACTAAAAAGACGAATTTTTAATGAAAAATGTAATATTTGAAGTTTCAACAAAAAAAGATTTTAATTTAAAATAAAAACCAGCAGAATTCAACCAAGAAGATGAATTTTGAACAAAATAGTTGAATCTGTAACCAAAACAGATTAATTTTCAACCAAAAAATTGTGATTTTTAACCAAAAAAGATGCAATTTCTACCAAAATAGATTAATTTTCTACCAAAAATAATAATTTTTTTTTTCAAATTGTTGAATTTTCAATAAAATAATCCTACTATAAAAAGTACATGCACTTCGGCTAACTTCATGCGCAAATTTCAAAAGAGTCAATATTTCTGGCTTTATTATTATAATGAATTAATAAAATAGTTAAAAATTAAAAATACAAATAAGTGTGTTTGAGTCGAGTTATAGTTATAATTCATTGTTAGTTTCTCAAACAACAAACAACAAGTATATTCAAAATTATTTAAAAATGTAGAATGATCTTGCAACTGGTGAGATACGCGAAACTGACGAAAATTTCAGGATTTTATACAAGGGGTGGTCCTCAGCCACCACAACCAAAAAGATTAATTTTCTACAAAAAAGACAAACTTTCAACGACATATATGAATTTTCTACAAAATATTTCGTTTGTCAACTAAAAAAGAATACATTTTTCAATCGAAAATGGAATAGTTGAATTTCCCGAATACCTAGTAGAATGTTTTTCTTAAAAAGATAAATTTTTAACCAAAGAGATAAATATCCAACTAAAATGATGAATTTTCAACCAAAAAATAATTATTTGCAGTTAAAAAATTAATTTTAAATAAAAAACGATTTTTCAACCAAAGAGGTGAATTTTCATCTGAAATGATCAATCTTCAACCAAAAAAATTATTTTTTAACAAAGTAGTTCAATTATTAAGTTGTAACATTCATTAATTGTCAGCTTCCAATTCTTTGAAAGTATAGAATTTTAAGTATTTCTTTTAAATTGTTTAATTTCACATTACAGGTTCAAATTAATTATTTAACTAAGCTTCAACTTAATTGGTTTTAATGATTTTTTGAACTATAAAATGTTGTTATAGTAAATAAAAAAAATTATTTATTATCTTCAGTTTTTAGAATAATATTAATATTACGAATAAATAAACCTAATTATTTTAATAAGATCTTCATCTGTATGTTTTTACATAGGAAATTTTGTATTGAAATTTTAATAATAATTAATATTATTATTGTTTTCCGGGGAACTTTTCCTTGATATCGATACGATAAATTAATAATATTAATTTGAAGCAGATTTTTACCTATTATTTTAAATTTGATATCATATTTATATTTAATTAAATGGTTAATGATTACTAATATTTCATTAAATAATAAAAAATTAAATATATATGTATATATTTATTATATATATATATATATGTAAATACATATATTAAATTTTTTAAACAATTTCAAAATATAATTTTCTGTGCAGAAAAATTTAAAGAAAAAAATAATAATAATTGAAATTCTCTGGGATCAATTTTGAATCTTCGAAATTGCACAACAAAATGAATTTAATAATTGATAACTACGTAATATTTTTGAAATAAAAAAGGAACCTGTAACCTTTTAGACTTCTCATGTTAGTTTCAGTGGTTCCAGTAAAAATAATGAAACTGTTGAAATCAATTAAAATGTTTTAATTAAAATAATAGGTAAAAATCTGTTTTAAATTGGTATTATTACATTATCGTATCGATATCGAGGGAACGTTCCCCGAAAAATAATATTAATTATTAATAAAATTTTAATACAAAATAAACATTTCAATTAAAAATTTATAATATAAAAAAATATATGAATAAAGTTCTTATAAAAATAACTATTCCACATTTAGATATGAAAATTAAAGCAAATCCCCCTCTCATACATTCTGTGTTAAATTCTGATATTAACTCAGATTCTTCTTCCGCTAAATCAACAGGAGTACAATTTGATTCTGAAACGATTCTAATTAAAAATATAAAAATTTTAGGATATATATATATATATATATATATATATATATAATAAAATGTATTTAATATTGACAATTAATTAAATTTAATTAATTAAGACTTTCAATAAATAATAAATTTCTTTAAATTATTCTAACTTCATAGGAAATACTTTGAGGAATTGAACGAATATATATAATATAGAATATATTGGATTTGAAGATCATCCTCTAATTATTATTATCATTATATAAACTCCTAATCTTAAAAAACAAAATAATAATAATAAATTTAAATATAAATAATATAGATTAAAATAATTCGGTATAATTATTCATATTATTAATACTAATATTATTCTAAAAACTGGAGATAATAAATCAAAAAAAATTATTTATTATATCAACACTTTACAGTTGAAAAAATCATTAAAACCAATGCTTAGTTAAATAATTAATTTTAACCTGTAATGTGCAATTAAACAATTTTAAATTAATACTTAAAATTGTATACTTTTAAAGAATTGTCAGCTGAAAATTTATTAATTTTACAACTGAATAGTTTAACTACTTTGTTAAAAATTCATTTTTTTTAGTTGAAGATTTATAATTTTATTTGAAAATTCATCTCTTTGGTTGAAAAATCGTTTTTTAAATTTTTTAATTAAATTTCGACGGATCCTATCGATCCCATCGATTTGTTATCTGAAAATAATTCTTATTTGGTTGAAACTTCATCATTTTAGTTGGATATTCATCTCTTTGGTTGAAAATTGAATTATTCTGTTAAAAATTAATTTTTTTATCTGAAAATTCAACTATTCCATTTTTGGTAGAAAATTTACTTTTTTGAGTATAACATTCTACCAGGTATTTAGGTAAAAGTTCATGTATTCTGCTGAAAATTTGTTTTTTGACGTTGAAAATTTGTGTTTTGTTGTTGTTGAAAATTAACTTTTTACCTGTAAATTCAATTATTTCATTTTCGATTGAAAAATGTATTCTTTTTTAGTTGACAATTGAACTATTTTGTAGAAAATTCATGTATGTCGTTGAAAATTCGCCTTTTTTGTAGAAAATTAATCTTTCCGTTTGAAAATTCCACATTTAAATTTTCCACAGAAAAATTTGCAACATAATTCAACAGTTGAATTAACAACGGACGAATTTTCTACAAAATTCAACAAAAGAATTTTTAACAAACAAGTTTTCTACAAAATTGAACAGTTGCATTTTCAACCACACTACGGAAAATTCCGTAATGCTAGCCAGTGCCAAAACATAAACTAAAATCTGCGTCATCTTATTCTAATTTTAATCTTTTGATTGCAAGTGCCATATCATTGGAATCGCTTAGAAACCTAGAATTCGAATATAATATTCTTAAATTGCTGATTACAAAATTTAAAAAATTGTATACTGCCCATTATGATAATTATAATTAATTTACCGAAAATTCCAGCATTGAGAGACCAATATGTACCTGCAATGAACTTAAAATGTACAATCTTAAAAAAAAACATCAAGCCAAATAATTATAAACTTTATTTATATTGTTATTTATTTTTTTTATATTTGTAAATAAGATTATTTAGAAAGGTTTCTTTTCTATTGAATTGGTCTAAAATAGTTCGGATTTAAAAAGGTTTTAATGATAAATTAAAAAATACTTAAATCTTAAAATGAAAAGAAAGAGGTAAATGCAGATAAAGAATAACAAATCTATTTAAAAGTCAAACTCATGAACGTTTATTGGCACTTATATGGAAAATTGACACAATGGAATCTAGTGTTACAATTTCCAATCTAGTTACAGTCTTTTGAAACTTTTATTAATTCGATTTATAATTCAAGGCCTTAATTTAAACAACTAGGATGAATGATAACGCTGTTTAGAAAATTGAAAAATATCAAAGAAAAAAAAAAGTTTGTGATTTAAAATCATAATCTCTTTCGCCTTTCAGAAACATAAAAATAATAAAAGAATACACAGTAAGTGCAATTTTTTTAAATTACAACCATTTCTCCCACATTTTACTTTTCCTCCCATTTGCACAGTAAGCGCAAATTTTTTTTTAAATTACAACCATTTCTCCCACATTTTACTTTTCCTACAGTCAATCTATATCTTATTACAACCATTCCTCCCACATTTTACTTTTCCTCCAGTCAATATATATCTTTTTGCGAATCATTAAAATGAAAATCACAAGGCTCTTTTTTGAAGACAATAGTCTTCTAGGCTAATAGATATCTAAGTATTAAAGCGTTAAATAAAAAAATATTCATCTTTAAACTCAAAAATACTTATAGTGTGTCTCTCTAACTCTCGTTTAAATTATTATTAAACTATGTCACTTTCTTCTCGAGTTCTAAATACATCACTAGTGATTTTATGGGCTAGTCTTATGTTTACGCACGTAAAAGCTTGTAAAGTTTTACTCACACGCCTTTTGTTAATCCGGAAGATTTATGTTTTTTTAATGGACGCTAAAATTAGTAGTCTCGCATTTAAATTATTTACATCGCAGATAGTTCAGAATCTCTCTCGTTTTTTCTCTTGATCCTATACTTGTTCAGCTCGGCCTTCATCAATGAGAACTTTGTCGATAAAAACGTCGTCACTGTCCGACACATCGATGAGCGTCAGACTTAGCACCGTGTCACCGGACGATGGATCCAGGACAATTTCCTTAACAACGGATACCAGATCCTTTTCGACTGTCAGCTCTTGGAAACGCCAACAATCTTCCGCCGACCAGTCGATATTCACCGCCTTCACGTCTGCAAATGAAAATTTATTGGTAATGAATTCAGTAATGAAAATAATAATATATTAATTATTTGTTGTTAATTAATTAAATTAATTATTTTTAATTAGCGAGCAGTTTAAAACAAAGCATTCATTAGCAAAAACATAAATTGAAGGTTCGAGCTTTATGCCAGGGTTACTACAGGTCTTGGAATGCCGGAAAGTCAGGTAATTTAAAACTGGTTCGGGAAAGTTAGGGAAAACCTGAAAGAGTCGTGGAATTTCCGATAAACTGAAGTTAAAGTTAATTTTATTGAAAATTTAACTATTTTGTTAAAAAGTCATTCTTTTCGGTTGAAAATTCAAATGTTTTGTTGAAAATTCGTCTTTTCGGGTTGAAAAATTCAACTATTTTAGTAAACAATTCTACTTATTGGTTGAAAATTAAATTTCTTGTTGAAAATTTAACATTTCAGATGAAACCTTTTTTTTACTGACTAAAAATTCAACTCTTTTGTTGAAAATTCATCTTTTTGGTTTATAAATTCATCTCTTATCGTAGAAATGTGTTTTTTTTTGTTATTGTTGAAAATGCTGGAAAGTTAGGGAAAGTCCGGAAATTTTCGATAAACTGTAGTTGAAGTTAATTTTTTTTTTTAATTCAACAATTTGGTTAAAGACATTCTTTGTGGTTGAAAATTCAACGGTTTTGTTGAAAGGTCATTCTTTTTGGTTGAAAATTCAACGATTTCAGTGAACAATTCTACATATTGCTTGAAAATTAACTGTTTTGTTGAAAATCGTTATTTTTTTTAGACAATTCATCTTTTAGGTTGAAGATTGATTATTTTAGTTAAACATTAATTTCTTTGGTTGAAAATTGAACTACTTTGTTAAAAAGAAATTCTTTTTGGTTGAAAATTCAACTGTTTTGTTGAGAGGTTTTTTAGACAATTATTCATCTTTTAGGTTGAAAATTTAACTATTTGATTAAGAATTGATTTTTTTTGGTTGAAGATTGATTATTTTTGTTAAAAATTAATTTCTTTGGTTGAAAATTGAACTACTTTGTTAAAAAGACAATCTTTGTGGTTGAAAATTCAACTGTTTTGTTGAAAGGTCATTCTTTTTGGTTGAAAATTCAAGGATTTCAGTCAACAATTCTACATATTGCTTGAAAATCAACTTTTTTGTTGAAAATTGGTATTTTTTTTGTCAACTCATCTTTTAGGTTGAAAATTCAACTACTATTTGATTAAGAATTGATTTTTTTTTGGTTGAAGTTGATTATTTTTGTTAAAAATTAATTTCTTTGGTTGAAAATTGAACTACTTTGTTAAAAAGACAATCTTTGTGGTTGAAAACTCAACTGTTTTGTTGAAAGGTCATTCTTTTTGGTTGAAAATTCAACGATTTCAGTCAACAAAATTCTACATATTGCTTGAAAATCAACCTTTTTGTTGAAAATTGGTATTTTTTTTTTGTCAACTCATCTTTTATGTTGAAAATTCAACTACTATTTGATTAAGAATTGATTTTTTTTTGGTTGAAGATTGATCATTTTTGTTAAAAATTAATTTCTTTCGTTGAAAATTGAACTACTTTGTTAAAAAGACATTCTTTTTCGTTGTAAATTCAACTGTTTTGTTGAAAGGTCATTCTTTTCGGTTGAAAATTCAACGATTTCAGTAAACAATTCTACATATTGCTTGAAAATCACCTTTTTTGTTGAAAATTGGTATTTTTTTTAGACAAATCATCTTTTAGGTTGAAAATTCAACTATTTGGTTAAGAATTCATTTTTTTGGTTGAAGCTTCATTATTTTAGTTAAAAATGAATTTCTTTGATTAAAAATTGAATTACTTTCTTAAAAATGGGTTTTTTAGCTGAATTTAACTATTTTTTATTGAACATTTATTTTTACTTTTGACTGAAAATTGGTCTTTTTTGGTAGGAATTAATCTTTTTGGTTTAAAATTCATCTTATTGGTTGAAACTTTAACTACCCCAGTTTCAGTTAAAGATTCATCATTTAAATTATTCATTTGTTGAAAATTCTAGTTTTTGGTTCAAAATTAAGTTAACTTTAAATTTATCTTTTTTATTTGAATCCTCGTAGTATTTGTTGAAAATTCGTTTTTCTTGGTAGAAAATTTAACTGTTTTGTTGAAAAGCCCTTCTTTTTTGGTTGAATTCAACTGTTTTTGATTGCAAACTTTTTTACTTGAAAATTGAACTTTTGTATTTTTGGTCAAAAAATCTTTTTTAGCTGATAATTCATGCATTTTGTTGAAAATTGGTATTTTTTGTAGATTATTATTCTTTCTGTTAAAAATTCATTTTTTGTTGTTGAAAATTCATCATTGTGGTTAAAAATTAATTTCTTTGGTTAAAAATTTAATTTGATTATTCTAGTTTTGGTTCAAAATTTAGTTTCACAAGTTGAAAGTTAACCATTTGTTAGGGAAGTCAGGGAATTTCGAAATTGGAATTTTGTAGCAAGCCTGGTTTTATTCGACATACAAAAAAATCGTCATGCTACTACTAAACAGATACTTCAAGATACAAATTTTTCGTTTACATGGAGAAAAATTGTAAAACTGCTTCTAAAAATTCTTCAAATAAAAAATGGTTTTCAACTCTTTTCCATGTAAAAGAAACTGAAAACATTGTTTTCATGAAATATGTACTGTTGTAGTAGCATGGTGAATATTCTTGTTATATAATAAATTAAAAATTTAAAGCTTTTTCGGGTTTCAATC
>CAKNYM010052502.1:545741-572876 GCA_932195095.1 Andricus curvator | reverse complement strand
GCAAGATTCGTAGTTTTGCACACGATTGAAACCCGAAAAAGCTTTAAATTTTAAATTTATTATAATGAATCATCGTGAAAGCATTAAATCTATTCTTGTCATAGTTTGCAAATGCTAGCACCAAACTTCTTTAACCTTAAACCCGGAAGATTCGATGGCACCAAATGTCTTTAACCTTAAACCCGGAAGATTGAGTGCAAGAATTACCTGCTAATCTTGCATTGATTGCCTGGTACGGCAATTCACAAAACTGACCAAGAAGTGGCTGCAGTTTTTTCAGTGGAATTATTGCCATTTCACCATAGTCACAGAAATAAACTGTGACCTCTTGGTCCGCAAATTTGTTGAGTATGCAAACGCTAATAAAAAACGATTTAATTAGCATCGCTTCAGGTTCATCGGAACTGAATGCTCAAGGATTACCGTAGAAATACTCACCGGTACCAGCTTGTATCAAGATGTTGTCCTGCATAGAGATTACCCTCCCTCACAGATTCGTATGTTGGTGGAGGTCCATTATAGTTTGTGCACTCCTCTTGCAGTTTGTTCATCATGTTCTGAAATCATGTGGCAAGCATTGGAATGTTTATTTAATCAAGGTGTCTAGCGTTTCTTCAGAAAAAAATGTCAGGACTTCTCCAGATTTTCCAGAATTTTCATACACCTCCAAAATCTGATTTTATGGCCAAAAACAGTTTTTTGGTGATTTTTAATTTTATTAGGTTGAAAAATCACGAAGCTACAATCAAAAATATTTCGAAGTTTCTCATTTTTCCGCGATTGAAATTTAACTGAGTTATCGAACTTTAAACTGACCTATTTTTCATTTCCCCTCGCCCTTAATATTCCAAGACCAGAATTTCAAGGTTGTAATAATTTTAACATATAATTTTTTATAAACAGGATAAAACAATTTCAAATTAAAATTTTAAAATTAATTTGTTTTTATTTATTTAAATCCAAAAGGACGAATTTTCAACATACCAGTTGAATTTTCAACCGAAAAAAGATTACTTTTTAATAAAATAGTTTAATTTTTAACCTAATTAAGCCAAAAAATACGACTTTTTAACAAATTAGTTGTATTCTCAACCAAAAAAAAACTAATTTTTAACAAAAGAGTTCAATATTCAAGCCAAAGAAATGAACTTCCTGCCAAACAATTTTCTAACGAAAAAAGTTGAAATTGCAACCTAAAAATGTACATTTTCTACCAAAAAAAATGAATTATGAACTAAAAAATGATACATTTTCAAGCAAAAATGAAATAGTTACATTTTCAGTTAAAAAAATCAATTTTTAACTTAAAAAAGTATTCTAAAAAAAAAGTTAAATGTTCAACCAAAGCAGTGAATTTTTAACTAAAATGATGAATCTTCAGCAAAAAAATCAAGTTTTAAACAAACAGTTGAATTTTCAACTCAAAAGATAAATTTATCTAACAAAAAATAAACATTTTCAGCAAAAAAATAGAATGGTTGGAATGCTAGAAAAAAATACATTTTTAACCAAAGAGATTAATTTTTAACAAAAAATAGAATAGCTATGTTTTCAGTTAAAGAAATGAAGTTGAAACCAATATGATGAACCATCAACCAAAAAAATGAATTTTTAACCAAATAGTAGAATTTTCAAACCAAAAGGTCAATTTTCCACTAAAAAATATAAATTTTTAACAAAATACATAAATTTTCACCAAAATACATCAATTTCAAACCAAAAAGATAAACTTTTAACCAAAAATAGAATAATTAAATTTAACAGTTGAATATTCAATCAATAACATGAATTTGTAACAAAAAATTTGAAATTGCAACCTAAAAATATAAATTTTCTACCAAAATAATTGAATTATCAACTAAAAAATGATACATTTTCAAGCAAAAATGAAATTGTTACATTTTCAATTAAAAACATCAATTTTTAACTTAAAAAAGTATTCTAAAAAAAAGATAAATTTTCAACCAAAGCAATGAATTTTTAACTAAAATGATGAATCTTCAACCAAAAAATCAAATTTTAAACAAACAGTTGAATTTTCAAACCAAAAGATAAATTTATCTGACAAAAAAGACAACTTTTCAACCTAAAATAGAATGGTTGAAATGTTAGAAAAATACATTTTTAACCGAAGAAATTAATTTTTAACAAAAAATAGAATAGCTATATTTTCAGTTAAAAAAATGAAGTTGAAACCATTAATGATGAACCAACAACCAAAAAAATGAATTTTTAACCAAATGGTAGAATTTTCAAACCAAAAGGTCAATTTTCTACCAAAAAATATACATTTTCAACAAAATACATAAATTTCAAACCCAAAAGATAAATTTTTAACCAAAAATAGTATAATTAAATTTAACAGTTGATTATTCAATCCGATAACATGCATTTTTAACAAAAAATTTGAAATTTCAGGTCTAACATATGAATTTTCTACCAAAATAATTGAATTTTCAAACAAAAAGATAAATATGTAAGAAAAAATTAAAGTTACTTCTTCAGTTAAAAAAATTAATTTCAAACTAAAAAACGATTTTTAAAGAAAATAGTTCAATTTTCAACCAAAGAGATTAATTTTAACTAAAATAATGAATCTTCAATCGAGAAAATCAATTCTTAACCAAATAGTAGTTGAATTTTCAACTGAAGAAGATATGTCCTCAACCAAACATCGAATGGTTAAATTTTTAGTTAAAAAAAATTAATTTCCAACAAAATAGTTAAATTTTGAACAAAAAAAGGCTTTCCATAAAAAGTGATGAATCATCAACAACAAAAATTAATTTTTAACAAAGGAGTTCCACTTACATTTAAATAGTGGAATTTTCAACCAAAAAACATGAATTCTCAAATAAAAATTTAATAGTTGATATTTCAATCAATAACAACGAGTTTTCAACTAAATAGTTTAATCCTCAACCAAAGCAGATTAATTTTTAACCAAACAGTTGTGATTTTTAACCAAAAACTATGCAATTTCTACCAAAATAGATTCATTTTCAACCCAACTTCAGTTTATCGAAAATTCCCTGACACCTGACATTTCCTAACCAGTTTTAAATTCCCTGACAGTCCCTGACTTTCTGGAATTCCCTGACCTGCAAAGCAACCCTGAATAATAAATACTCACAGCGAGTTCCATTTGATCTTCATGGGGTTGGACCACAAAATTTCCTGGATTCGCTGCCATACTGACATGTACGTCGAAATATGATCCAATGGGTGGAATATTTGGAGTCCTAAGAGCATTCTTCTGACAGGGATCAGTTCGGTCTGCCGATGATCCGTATCGAGAAGTTAAACGTTCGCTACGTTTCCTGGTCCTCACATTATTATTATCGTCGTCATTATTAGGGCTGGAAATTAAAAAGAATATTTAGATCGTCAGTCTATCAAAACATTTTCCCTCGTCATTTTAATTTAATTTTACTTATAATTTGTAAAAAAAATGAACCTACCATGGCAATTCTTTGTCCAAAACCAAAGTATTATTAATCGTGATAATTTCATTGGACGGCTCTTGGCGTTTAAGCAGTTCCACAATTGGTGGTGACGAATCATTACTCCTGATCACTTCTTTCACGAGTAAAGAAGTGTCAGGAGGCGCAAGTTCTTTTAGTCGGGCCACCTTCTCTGCATCAAACGATGATGGTGGGACGTTGTGAAGACGAACTTTCAGAGCCTGGAAATAAAACCGAAAAAATACATTATATGAAATAAATCCAGATTTATTAATCTCAGGCTTAAAAACAATTTAACTTTCAAAATAATTGGAGAAGATTAAATTTTTTTAAAAAGTTCCATTGTTTTCAGTAAAATTAAAGTAAATTTAGAGGAATTCAAGGGAAATAAGAATTCGACGAAATTGATCAGAAACTCGGGTGAATTTTAACGAATTCAGGATAAATTCATAAGACTTCAAAACAATTCAAAATAAATCAAAAATATTTAGAAGAAACTCAAAGTTTCAATGATTTCAGTAAAAACAGAGTGAATAGAAGAAATTAATATGAAAAATTCATTGATGTATTCAGTAAGTTTGAAGTGAGTTTAGAAAAATATAAGGGAATTCAAAAGAATTTGATGAAATGCCTAGAAAAAGCGTTTAAAAATACCTTGAAAGCTTTAAAAACATTTTTTTTATAGGACCTTATAGACCTTTAAAGACGCTCATAAACATTCCTTACAATCTTTTAAAATTCCCTAAAATATTTAAAAGCCTTTGAAATCCCTCGAAACTTTTAAAGCTCTTGAAAATGCCTTGGAATAATGTAAAATATCCTAAAATGTGTCAAATCCCATTAAGTTACTGAAAGAAATGGATAATTCCTTGAAATTCAAGATAATCCCAAATTTTTTAAAAATAATTCAGGATAAATGAATAAGATTTCAATGCGAATTTCAAATGAACTGCAAAAAATCTTTGAAAATATCTTTAAATATTTGAAAGTACGAAATCCCTCACTTCTTGTGAATAAATTCTTTGAAATCCATTACAATATTATAGGTTCTGTAAAATCGTTCCATATCTTCCGAAATTCTAGGACATTCTTTAAAATCCCTAGACAATTGTTTACGCTCTGAAATGAATCCATTCAAATTATTGAAAGCAATTGAAAATTCCATGGAATCTTTTACAATTCCCTAAAATATTTAAAATCCTTGAAACTTGTTAAGCTCTTGAAAACGCTTTAGGATATTTAAAAATCCCCTAAAATATTTTCAAACCTTTGAAGTCGCAGAAATTCCTTGGAATCTTTTAAAATACCCTAAAATATTTCAAAACCTTTAAAATCTTTTGAAAACCCCTGACATTTTTGAAAGCTCTTGAAAATCCCTTGGAATTTTTTAAAATATCATACAAGCTTTAAATCTTCAAATTATTGAAATCTATTACAAATACCCTAAAATATTACAAATCCTTTTAAATATTTTTAAATCCCTTGGAATCTTTTAGAGCTCTTGGAAATTCCTTTGAACTTTTAAAAATACCCTAAAATCTTTCAAATCCTTCAAACTTTTTTAAGCTCTTGAAATGGTCTAGAAATTTTTTTTAAATCCCGTAAAATATTTAAAATCCACTGAAATACTATTAAATTACCTAAATCAATTGAAAATTCCTTCTAATCTTTTAAAATACCCTAAATATTTCAAAACCTTTAAAATCTTTTGAAACCCCCTGACATTTTGAAAGCTCTTGAAAATTCCTTGAAATTTAAAAAAATATTTCAAATCCTTTAAAATCGCTTGAAAACTTTTTAAAGCTCTTGAAAATCCCTTGGATTTTTTTTTTTAAATCCTAAAAGCTTTAAATCTTTTGGGATCACTTCAAATTATTGAAATCTATTACAAGTACCCTAAAATATTTCAAATCCTTTCAAATATTTTTAAATCCCTTGATATCTTTTAGAGCTCTTGAAAATTCCTTTGAACTTTTAAAAACACCCTAAAATCTTTAAAAATCCTTCAAAAATTTTCAAGCCCTTAAAAATGCCTAGAAATCTTTTTAAATCCCGTAAAATATTTTAAATCCTTTGAAATCCTATGAAATTACTTAAATCAACTGAAAATTTCTTGGAATCTTTTAAAATACCCCAAATATTTCAAAACCTTTCAAATCTTTGGAAATCCCTTGACATTTTTTAAAGCTATTCAAAATTCCTTGAATTTAAAAAAAATATTTAAAATTCTTTGAAACTTTTTAAAGCTCTTGAATCTCTCTCTTGGAATCTTTTAAAATTTCCTAAAATCTAAAAAAATCTTCGGAAATATACTGAAACTGTGAAAAGCTCTTGAAAATTCCTTGGAATTGTTTAAAATACCCTAAAATCTTTAAAATCCTTTGAAATCGCGTCAGATTATTGAATTCTATTAAAAATTTCTTGGAATCTTAACATTCCCCTAAAACATTTCAAAAGAATTGAAGAGAATTCAAAAATAGGTATACATCTGAACTTAATAGTAGTTAACCCATGAGTTAATTTATTTAAAGAAAAGTGACTGAAGTGATATTTTCATTCTAAAAAGTGACTATCGTGACTTTTTATAGAAGTCACTAAAAATTGATTTGAGAAAAAAGTGACTAAAAGTAACTGTATGGCAGCTCTAATTTTTCTCGACAGTTACTTAAAGTGCTTCTTACAGAAATTCCCCAACTTTTGCAATTTATTTTCAAAATCCATGACTATTAGGCGTCCCAATTAGGAAATCGTTTCTGTTCTACTTACTTGGCCAGGAATTTGAACTAGCATTTTGGAAATCCTTTCCAAATCTACCAAGCTGCTGATTTGAGTTGTAATGATCCTCCCAAAATCCATAAGGAACGCGTCGACTTCATTTTTGGGATAATTTACGTTCATCACACTGGCTCGATGCCAGTTCCCAACTTCGTCCTTGACCATGTAAAACTTGGTGAGATTTACTTTCTGCACAGAAAGTTTACTCAAATCCTGGCTCAGTTTATTTGTTATCGTATTGTTCATCAGGTCCACCAGGAATTTCAAGCTGTCGTTCTTTAACTGTACATAAATGTCTCCAGTTCCGCTGACATGGGAGACGTAAACCTCGGTAATTCGACCTTCCTGTAAATGAAAATAATAAGTGAATGAAATAAAACGAGCGAAGTATTTTTGCTGTTAAAGAAAACTGAATCGCAGAAGGGACTTACCTTGAGATGAGGTTTAGGCATGCAGGTTGCGATAATATCTTTCGCTATTAATTCATTCAGATTTATATCCTCTGGACCATTAGTATCACAGAAAGTTACGGACCAGCAATCTTCTTCGACATCATAACTCAACTCTTCGGCATCATCATTCAATACATCGATGTAAAGAGTTAAATCATCAGAAGACTGAAGGTATTTCTTGACAACTGTCATCGCATCTTCAGATTCAGAAAAGACTTCTAATCCATGTAAAGCTAGCCTTATAGCCTAAAAACAAAAACATTCAACATTATTCTGCCTGCACTGTGAATTTGATTTTTTTCAGGGTGGCCACTGTAACTTCAAAAAAAAATCTTAAGACTATTTCGCGGTTTTGTCGGTCAAACATTACATTTTTGGGGGTTGAATTTTAGGCGTTTATGATATAAAAACTTAATGTTCATCCAAACAGCTGCATTTACAAACAACTAGTTGAAATTTTAAGCAAAAGAGACGAATTTTCAACAAAAAAATTGAATTTTTAACCAAACCATTGAATCTTCAACTTACAAAGATTAATTTGCAGCCAATTAGTCAAATAACAAAAAAAATGTTGACAAACTAGTTCAATTTTCAACCAGAATGAACCAACCAAATAGGTGAATTTTCAACTAAAATTATGAATGTGCAACCAAAAAATAAATACAATTTTAACCACAGTTCCATTTACAACAAAACAGTTGAACTTTCGAGCAAGAGACGAATTTCCAACAAAAAAGATGAATTTATAACCAAATCGTTGAAACTGCATCCTACAAAGATGAATCTTCAACCAAATAATTGAATTTTTAGAAGAAAGTTGAATTTTCAACAAAAAAGATCGTATCCAAATAGACACTTAAGTTTTATAGAATTTTCTACTTACAAAGTTAAATTTTCAGCCAATTAGTCGAACAAAAAAAAAGAATTTTTAATAAAATAGTTAAATTTTCAACCAAAGAGTTGAATTTTCAAGAAAATAATTAAAATTTCAACAAAATAGTTAAATTTTTAATCAAATGAATAAATTTTCAACCTACCAAGATAAGTCTCAATAAAACATTTAATATATTATATTTCAACTAAAAAATATGAAATTTCTACCAAAAGAGATGAATTTTAAAACCAAAAAAAGGCGAATTTTCAACAAAATACATACATTTTCAAACCACAAGTTGAATTTTAAACGTTTTCAACAAAATAGTCAAATTTCTAACAAAGTAGATGAATTTTCAACTAAAATTATGAATGTGTAATCAAAAAATAAAATAAATTTGTAACCATACACAGTTGTATCCAAAAAGACGAACGTTCAACAAATCAGTTAAATTTTCAACTAAATAGAATTTTTATTAATCAAAAGAGGTGAATTCTAGAGAAAATAGTTTAATTTCACAACAAAATAATCAAAAATTCCCAGCAAATAGAAGAATTTTTAACCAAAACAGATTAATTCAGAACCCAATAAAAAATAGTAGACTTTTCAAATAAAAAGAATTAACTTTAAACCAAAAAAGGTTACTTTTTAAGAAAACAGTTGAATTTTTAACAAAATAATTATATTTTCAACCAAATAGTAGAATTTTAACCCAAAAGAGATGAATTATGGACTAAAAATATAATAGTAGACTTTTCAATTAAAAAGACTTAACGTTCATCAATAAAAGTATCATTTTTAACCAAAAAATATTACTTTTCTACCAAAAGATGGATGGACTTTCCGTCCTAAGACGAATTTTCCACAAAATAGTTGAATTTTCGTCCAAAAAAGATGAATTTTTAACAAAAAAGTTGAATTTTCACCAAAATAATGAAAATTTTCCACCAAATAGTAGAATTTTCAACTAAAGAGATGAATTCTGAACCCAAAATATAATATTGTTGTCCCCGAAATGACCGGAAGAGGGGCAGATGTTATAATTGAAAGCAAAATATATAACACGCGTATGGCAATTATTAGTAATTAATTATATAAATGTATGTTACATATGTAATTACTATGTTAAAATATCTAAAAAGGAAGTTTTCGTTCCCAAATATAAAAGAAACTGTAGTATTAGAACGATCAATCAACACAAGCTTTAAAGATACGATATTTATTCCAAAAGAGATGAATTTTATTTTCAACATGCATTTTTTAAATATATTATAAAAAATTTTGAAATATATTATAATAATTCCCGGTTTTCAAACAAATTCCAAGCTTTTTGCAATCAGTGACAACCCTGTTTTTCAGTTAAATTTAACAACTGATTAATAATTACCTGGCCTGGAAGTTCGCAGAACTGTTTGTCCAAGTCGTGGAGAAGGTTGCAGTCACAGATCTCGTCATCGCCATCATCGATGAAGAATACGGTGACTTCTTCAGTCTCTGGATCACGATTAAGACACCTGACTCTTGACCAATGATCCTTATCGTTCTCATAAATCGCATAATGTAAACCTGGTTCTATGCTTTTAGCTTTCGTCGATTCGAAATCTTTAGCGTAGAATTCGTTCATTTGCAATTGCATCGCATGAAGTCGATCCTATTAAAAACAACAACCAGAAATTCGTAAATGACATTTTTCGAAAAACAATAATTTTGCTGAATTGACATTATTTCATGAAACTTACACTGTAATCTTCACCAACAAGTTGAGCCCAAATTTCAGAGGGTCTTACAACATTCACGTGGACTATCCAATAACGATCATTGGGTGTTACCAATTCAGGTATATTCTGGCTCGATTCACTTGACGATTTTAGGCTCGACCCACTTGACAGTATCGGGCTTAATTGACTTGACGGTTGCGGGCTCAATTCACTTGACGACGATGGTAGAGGGGTTTCCTGTGCCTTTAATTAAATTAATTATTTAAATTTAGGTTTGAAGTTGTTGAATTTTGAACAGGAATAATTAATGCTAACAAATATCACATCAAATTTTGCTGCCGAATAAATTTTCACTTGGCAGATTCTAATTTGCTTTCAAGTTTTCAGAATTCACACTCCCTTTCTCATTCTAAATGGTTCCGAATTCTGAAGCACTAAAATTCTAATTTTGAGTCCAAATAAAATATTTTAAGAGGAAATAAATAACAAAAATTAATTCGTTTCAAAAGTTATCTTTTTAGGCTTCTGGACACTTGAACATTATTTTAATTAAGACAGAAAATTGAGTGGGATTTGTGTAAAAAGGCAAGTCATGCAAAAAGTACATATTACTATCAGAAAATTTTGTAAACATGCATACTACAAGCACCTAAATTAGCACTGTTCAAAAAAGTACAATTTTTTCTTGCTTCTATATAATTGAATATAAACTATAAAAGTAGGTGATAAAAAATAAATTATTCTGTCAATAGTTAATTTTGTATGTATTTAATAAATAGGTGCCCGAAGTTAGGTCCTTTGATTTATAATTGCTCATTTTAAACGAATTCAAATATTTCTAAATATTAGAAAATTGTGAGTTTATTAAAAAATTTTCAAATTGGATGGTTTAACAATCAATTATTGTTAATACTCGAACAACAGTTTAGTTTTAAAAATCGTTAATTAATTTATATTTGCAGTTAATCAATGTAAAACGTTTTTTTATCGAAAATTTTGAATTACAAACACTTAATTTAATTGTTCATCTCACAAATTTCCTATCTATAAAATTAGCTTTTTGAATTTTAAATTAGCTTTTAGAATTTGAAACAGTCAAAAATTAAAGAAAATTGAAAAATGCGTTTTCAATCGTTGGAAATTGAAAATCCAATGTTCAATCTTTCAACAGTTGAAAAATCTTTTTTTAAAAATCTTGTTTGTTTTTTTCTTAAACTTTCATTACTTTAGTGATTTTAATGATATTAAGCGATATTTATTTAAAAATTATTCGTAATAGGACGCAGTTTTGAAAAAATATTTTTTGAACAAACAAATTTCAAAAACTTCTTGGATTTTTCAAAAATTAATTTTGGAACTGAATTTCTGAAAAAAGACTATTTTCTTCATTTTTTACATAGACAGCTTATAAATATCAAAATGGGATCTCTCTTATTTTTCGAGAAATAATTAAGAATGTACGACGAAACGGTGCACACGATTATAATAGTCTATTGTTTAAATGGGTTTTCACATCGTGTGCACCGTTTCGGCGTGCGTTTTTAATTTCTCGAAAAAACTGCGTCCTATTACAAATTATTTTTAAAGAAATATCTCTTAATATCATTAAAATCACCGAAGTGATGAAAGTTTAAGAAAATTCGCATGTAAAATTATGTGAATATAACATGTTTTACACCTGATTTCGATATAAAATTCGCATTTCTTTTGTTTCAAAATTTCAATTTGCCAACAGTTCTAAATTAAATTTTGAGGAGAAGAATTGAAAATTCAAGAAACAAGCGAATTTTGTATTAAAAACAAGTTTTAAAAATGATATATTTACATAATTTTACTTAATTACTTTTTTTTTAAGTTACTTATTCTTAAGTTGAGTTTTTTTAACGGGTCACCACCGACTAACATGTTTTGGCCAAAAACATATATTTTTAAAGTAAAATATGTATAAATAACATAAATGTATAATATAAATTTATAAAGATACAGTACCGGCCAAAAATATGAATACACCTGTCTTTTGTAAGATGCGCAAGTTCTCATAATTTTTATAACCTACGAGATAAAAATTTTTCCACAAAGAAATACTAAATCTATCAAAATTCTGCGAAAATCTCCGTAGAGTTTCATGAGCCAGACTGAATTTGGCTGATTTTTTATTTAGACCAGACTGAATTTTCTATTTATAGGAAAATATTTAAAATCAGTCTTATTACAATTTAATATGTTTTTGTAGAATCCATGGGTATAACAATTTTAGTTATTGCAAGTTTTCGTAAAAGTCGAAAAATGCACTTTTCATCTTGGATCTTGGGCTGATTTTGCGCAGAATTTTGATAGCAGTCGTATTATTTTGTGGAAAAAAATTTATCTCGTAGACTGGTGTAGTCATTTGGCCGGCAAACAGTGAAGTACTTACTTCAAAAAGCCTCTTCAGTCAGAAAGCGTTCCAAACCGAATACGGGTTTAATAAATTCTAATCTTAACTTAAACATAACGATGTATATTAATCATATTAGTTGCTCGCCGATTGGCGGGACTCGCTTTACTCTAATCGGAAGATTAGATGATTATTAAGTATAATAAATTAAATCTATGATCCATAACCTTATAGTTAGGGGTGTGCAAAAAACTCGAAAATTGTTCCAGAACTAGAATTTTTGTACATATTTATTAACGTTCAAATCATCTTGCTCATACATACAATTATTTGGTAATTATGCTGCTAATTAATACAGTAGATATAAAAAACATGTATTATAACTACAATAAACCCTAACTTCATTTTTATCATTAATGAGGTATACTATGCAAACTGAGATGCAAATAATAATAATTAATCAGTCTTATCTAAAATTTAAAAACCTGGAAAATTATTTACAGTCATTCCATGTCAAGTCGGCAAGTTTCTCGACGTAATTTAAGAGAAAAATTAAGAAAAAATAGCTACTACAATCGGCTAAATTGGCGTAGAATGTCTCTTTCAAGACTTTATAGTTAATAGAGGAATGTAAATTTAACGATGATCAGTGAAATATTAACGAGAATATTTCAGTCACGAAAAATTTATCAAGTCCCCTATCATAAGCAGTTATAAGATGTGGACATCGCCAATACAAAAATCCAAGTTCTTTACCGAATGCCGGAGTTTTTATTTAGCGAGTCCTGTGGTTGCCGCCAGCCGGCGAGCGACTAATAAGCCCGAACCATCGAAATTGAATAATATTTACATTTATTTTAACTTAACATAAGGAGACTTCCATATATCACGTGAGGTAATAAATAACTAGGCAAAAATCGATCACGTGATATATGCATGCCCCCTTGTACGGAGAATATTACATTTGAAATATTCAATTTAAACAATTGTGAAAACTTTCCTTAATATAACAAATATATATAATATAACGCTAAAAACAATCCTATCATGATGTGGCATTAAAATATAATATAATTACAAAGTAAGCAAAAACTAATTTTTACATCATTTACATTGAATTCCCATGCACAAATAAAAAGCTAAATTATCAATGTCACTCTTTAAAACAAAATCGGATCGAAAATAACATGTGCAAAATAAAATCAAAATATAACTTAGAAAAATAAAAACACAAATTTCGCACACAACAAAACCACTAATACCATAAGTTTGTATTACTACTCACATGTAAGGAAAAAAATTTAATATTGTCACTATGACGAATAAAGTTTGTTGTGTAACCTGTGCTCGAATTTTTTGAGCAAGTTGAAAATGCCACTTGACTTTCTTTATAAACGAAAAAATGAATTGTTAAAAAAACATTTTTTGTCAATATAATACAGCTTAAGTCGACTTGAGTTAATGCGAAAATGTATCAACAAGAAAGATAGGGCAAATAGTAACCGAAATTACAATTCTGACAAAAATCTATCAGAGCAGGCAAATTAACGGAAGTCGACTTTGCCACAGATTGTAGAAAGTCACTCGTTAGAATACGATCTTTAGCAATTTTTACCTTTTCAGGAGGAGTATAACGAGTTAAAATGCTCGTGTTATTGGCCCCTACTTCGATGCTTATTTCTGGGCAGTTGTTCACTATCCTCAACCAATCTGCAGGTAGTAGTTCCTTGAATTCTTGCTTGTAGTATGTACTAATTTGGGACGTGAAAACTCCACTGGAATGAGCGTCAACGATCTGCAGGATTCTTGTTACGATCAAACGAACATCGCTCGTCACCGGAAGCACCGTCAACAGATTTTTTTCTTTAAAGTCAGTCAGCGCTTTAGCAGCTGCAATTGCCTGGGCTGCCTTCTCGCTCTTAGCATCCTCCGGATAACTGCTGTACTTTTCTTTACCCACCTGTAAATTAGAAACCATAAATTTGTATGAGTAATTTGATTATATGATATAGTTGCATTTTCAACAAAGAAGATTAATTTTTTCAACAGGATGTATACAATAAATGCTTACCGTGACTTGGGCATAAATGCATCCCTTTTGGACAGGCAAAATTTTATAGACTGGTACAGGCAACTGGAGGTTGTCAACTAGAGAAGCAAGTTCTGCCTCTGGCCCCTGATTTAACGGAATCTGTGGAATCCTCTGAGCTGATGGAACTACAGGAGTCTGTGGCATCATCTGAGCTGATGGAATCCTCTGAACATGCGGCATCATCTGGGCTTGTGGAATCCTCTGAGTCCGTGACATCAGAGGAGCATGAGGCATTATATGAGGTTGTGGCATCATCTGAGGCAGTGGCATCATCGGAGGCTGAGTTGGTGGTTTCTTCTCCAAGAATTTCTCGAAAGGTACCATGGAGTAAAACTCCGGCTGGAGAATAAAGATGAATTTAAGTATACACGAATCGATGAGTTGATTTTCATTTAACTTTCATCATTTACTTACCGCTTCATTTTCTACGTTCTCTGTTTCACAACTAGTTTGTGCTGGAACTGTTGGCCTTAATACTGGGGTCGGTTTTTCCACATTGGGTTCATTTAATCTAATTTGACTAGGGGCAGTCTCAGTCGTTTTTGGCACAATTAACCTGCTCTGCAGACTACTCTTTGGTTTCGCGCTTCCTTCCGTAGGCTTAGGAGCTGCTGCGATCCTTGCATCTCTGTCCATCATTTTCTAGAAAAAATACAATAAATTTGTATTATATAAAATACGTAAACTACTTGAAAAGGGGCTGCATTTAGGTTGTACAGGGTGGCCACTCGAACTTATGACACTCACCAACTTCAAATCAGCTTTTCTCGAAAAGCTGTTCGGTATCAGTCACAAGCCTATATGAATCCAATAAAAACTCTCAATCTCCTGCTACATATGTAAAAAAAAATTCTATTCATGAATTGTGCTTCAGATTTTTCTCATGGAGAATAGACATAAGGGCTCGGGAAAAATTCTGAAAAGGTTCTAATACTCAAAATTCTCGGCTTTTTCCCGGTGCTTAAAATTCCACGCTAATTCCCAATCAGTGGCCACGATGTTTTAAAGTAATATTTTCCTTCCATGTGGACCCGCATAAAAATTACTCAAAATTTAAAATATTTACCTTTGTAGGGGAAGTAGTCGGCCCTTCGTTTACAGTCTTCATATAATTCGGCCTTTGATTCGTCAATGGAATATAGTCTGTTGTCCTCGAGGGCGGATAAGTAAATCTGAAATACATAAATAGAAAATTAAATGACATTTAGATACAGGAGCAGTAAATATAAATCAACTAAAATAATTTGCTTACGGAGATTTTTGAATGGTTCCATTCTGACTACTGCTACTCGTCGTATTAGAGTTCCTGTTATTAGTTGGGGCAGTGCTTCTCTCTACAGGAGTCGAACTTCTCGGCATTGATTGGGATTGACTTCTTGAATCGTTTTGGTATGAAGCCGTGATTCTTCCTGTAGGAGCCGCACTTCTAGTCGTTGATTGAGATTGACATCTTGAGTCGTTTTGGTATGAAGCTGTGCTTCTTGCACTTGATTGTGGAACCCGGAAATCGTTTTGAGCGGGCGCTCTATTTTCTTTAGATGTGACTCTGCTGTATTGTGACGAAGATTTAGTATTCACAGGAGGTAAAGGAGTTCTGAAATTCGACTGAGGCCTGAAACTGCAAAAATGAAATTAGAATTAGCCTGAATAATACAAAACACGTTGATAAAATGTTGATGAAAAATATTTTTCTGCATACCTAGCTTGATTCCTCTGGTAGTTATTATTAGATCCGTAAGGAGTCCTAGCCGGCCTATTATAAGAAGTCACCTTTTTCGGTTTCTTCTTTGCAGTTTTCTGGTGACGCACCAGATTCGCTAAGTGGGCAGTTTTGTTGGTTGGGATGGCTTCAATAAAATACTCGCCGCCTCTGAGTACTCTCCTTATCCCTGGAATTACCTTAAGAAATTCCTCCAAAGAAGCAAAATTAAACTTCCTGTAGGGAATTCGATCTCCTGTGACATCGTAGTAATCTTCTGTAAATGTTAATAAAAATACTAAAAAAATCTGACTTCTAACGAGATAAAAGAAGAGTTAAAAACAAATTTGTACACTTACTGCAGATTCTATTCTCGCTTATGCCTCCCTTCGATATAAGAAGGCATGCCTTGAGATTATCGACAACTTCATCCATTTTGGTGGATAAAGTGTCGTAACTTCAATGTTTTTAGCCGATCCAAATTCGTCTGACAGAGTACAATCAGAATGTTGATATTAAAATCAAAACGAGTCGCCTTTTCTGAAACACTAAAAATTTTAAATTTATATTATTGAAGATGAATGAATTATCAAGTAAAAAAGAGAAATTATCAATCAACAATTGAGTAGTTAAATCTGCAGTTAAATTAATTAATCTTCAACCAAAAAACTGAACTTTTAACAGAGGACTTTTTTAGTTTTCAAACAAAAAAGATAAATTCTCAACAAATTTTAATTTAATTTTCATACAATGAGATAATAAGTAAGATAAAAGAAGTGGTTAAAGATAATACGTATTCAATGAGTAATGCTAAATTTGAGCTCAACCAGATTCTGGGTTAATTAGTCGAAGGTACACAATTGGGTCATAAACCGGCTTAAAAAAGTCTCTGGTAGAAAGGTAAGAAGAACCGTTTTTTCTGGGGGTTTCGCAAGTAATAATTTATAAATTTGAAATTGTTTAAACTAGGGGAAACATTACATTATTTTATACCTCAACGAAATTCTAAAACTGTTTTTATGTAGAAAAGAAATGGAAAGACTTTCATTTTGCTTACTGATACCGTAACAGAATTTTAGAGACTTTCATGTATGATAGTTAACGATGCGAAACCAAACGAAAGTACTGAGGCGGTAACTGTTTCAAATTGATCATTAGCCCAATTTAATTTTATTTAACTAAACAATCTTCAATTTTGGATTGCCAACAACTAATATGGAAATCATTTCAAAATGAAAATGTTGGCGAGAGTAACTATAACTTCTGCAAGACAACAGTCAAATATAGACATATAACTATATGACATGCAAAATATAAAGACAGGAATGCGCAATTAAATTGCAACTCAAGTAGGTGGAGAATGAAAATTCACAGCTCGCAGGATAATCATAATAAGCAACACCCATATCAATATCTCAATTACTTTTCACATACCAAAGGCACAACCTTTTATTAAAATTAATGTAATTAAATATATAACATTTAAATTTGAAAAATATATAATAGCTTATTCTTTATTTTGTTCAGGTAAGCGAGTCCTTGAATTCGAAAAAAATGCAAATGACGAGATTGGAGAAATCTGTCCTATTACTAATTAAAAAACACAAAATAAAATTTGCTAATAATCCTTTGAATAATTGATATAAAATTGCTCATTTTAAATGAACAATAATTGCTAAATATTTTTATTCTCCGAAGTAGTTTAATTTTAAAAAACATTAATAAATTAAAAATCATATACGTAATATTAACAAATTTAATTGAACTAAGCATAAACAAAAAATTGAATGTTGTTTAGAATGAGCAAAAATAGTATTAGTAAGATTTAAAAATAAATAAAATATTTGTTTTTTTGGCACGTTTTTATTAAAAGTAATTTAGCCAATTAATTAATTCAGAAAATGACAACTTAAACAATTGCACGTATTATTTCTAATTACAATAATTCCCATAAAAACATGACAAAATAGAATTGTAAAGAACCAGCCAAGGAATAGACCGAGCTTTTAAAAATTAAAATTAATTTATGGTGTTCTTGAAATGAAACAGGACTCAAATCTCTTTGAAGTCTATATATTTTGTTTATACGTTTACGATAAAGCCGGGCTGAAACCTGACGACTGATCCATTACAAAGATTAGGGTTTGCTGACCATTTATATAGCACCGGACGCCACATTATTGGTGAGGGCGGAAAATAAATCTAAAATAGGAACAAAGGATATTCTATTCTGTAGCCATAAATTTTGGGTGGAAATTTCCGAAAATACTGATCCCGTATCTGCAATATAATTTCAAATCTGCTACACACAAACCTGATTTGTCAATGGAATATTGAAAATATTAATACTATTTATAACGTTAATACTTTCAAAAAATAAACAAAATTCAGTAAATGGTAATCAGAATTTTCTGCTTTACACTGATCAAACAAAAAACGAGACTAAAAAAAATTGCCACGTGTTGCCAAAATACATTCTGTTCGCGCACTTCAAAATTTTATTTGGACACTTGCATAGAAACAAAAATACAGTCTATAAACTTTATTATAGAAGTATTAAATTGTACAACAAAAAACAACACAAAAAGTAAATGAACTGTGAAGATATTTTGTCGAACAAAATCTTGCATTTTTTTCTTGGAAAATGCACCGATTAAATTTGATGACTTGCAATGGAAAGTATGTCTATACCAATATCTATAGCAAGCAATACATCTGAGAGTCACAAAATAAGAGCACATACGGTTGTCTAAATTGAAAGATCAAGAACAAAAGAGAAAACACTCTGAATTACCCAGAATGCCTGCTGAGATTTTGTTCGGCATGCGGTTTATTTCGTAATAAAACAGACTGTAGAATGTAGATTGGGTCGGAGGTTAGGTGTGGTCAGGGCTCTTAATTTGAAGAGTGAAACAAACATGTTAACAGGTGAAAAATAACCAAAGTTTTGCGTTCCGGTAACTTCCCGCGGAAAATGTGGGATCAGGATCTATAATCTAATATTTCTAAGAAAAAGAACAATGGCTACCAAGAGACAGAATGCGCGAAAAAACTTAAAATATTCTACGAATACATACCAACGAGTAAGAACTCTGCCACACTGGAATAAACTTCTAATTTTTTTTCACTCACGAGCACTGACGAACGAGAACTGAGTTGAACACCTGGAGAGAACTTCGACCACTGAGAGATTGTGGGTGAATGCGCTATGAATTGTGGAATGCGAACATGCCAGTCCTTCGGCCTCACCGATATATATAGGTCCTTCGACCACTGCTCCCCACTCTCATTCTACGCAGTGTTGCCAATCGTTCGTGAATTCAATACAGAAAAATAGAGCTTCTTGGTTTCACGAAAAGGAATGATTTTCAATTCCTAGACAAATTTATTGCATAATATTATTAAAGCTTTAACAAAAATCGGAGTATACATCTTTTTTGTGTGAATAAACAACCTCTTTACTTTAAAAATAAATTTTGTGAGGTTTAAACCCTGCCAACCGTTTCTTTTTTCTCGCATATTTTCAGCTAGGCGGCAGCACACTCGTATAATTCGATTTTGGGTGAAATTCAAAATATTCAAAATTACAGACTTTTCTAGGTCGATTAATTGAAGCGTGGCAAGTACAAAAGTAGATAACAAACAAAATCGGAATTTTTTAGGAGAGGGAAAGAACTTCCTTCCGAGATACTGAGTTTCTGAATGCGGGTGAACAAGATTTTATCTAAAAAATTAGCCAATTCCGAGTAATTATCGAAAATTTTTTAGTTATTTCTACTTAATCACCAGCTAACTTCACTTCGTCGAGTGTTTAGGTGAAAACAATGGTTCAAATACCATGGGACTGAACCGTATTTTAATAATATCTTCATAAAAAAAAGTTTTTCCCCTATAAGTATATTTGGAAATTAGTTTTTATTTTTCAAGAACTGTTTATTGAAATAATAAAATGAACTCAACGAAGTGAAATTAACTGTTGATGAAGTGAAAATGCCTAATTGCACTCCCTTTGAAAGTTTTTGAACATTCACAACGATTGAAAATCGATTTAAAAATCGAATTTGTAATAAAAAATAAAAATTTCGAATACCTATTGAATTTTTAAGTTTATTTCTTTTCAAGGTTATCTAAATATATAATTTTCCTAAGATTCTTGAGAAAATTCAAAAAGATTTTTGAAGATTTCAGATATGTAAAATTAAAATTTCAACAAAAAATGTTAATTTCCAACCAAATAGTGGAATTTTCAATAAAAAAAAAAAGATTGAAATCATCCAAAAAAAAGGTTGCATTTTATATCAAATTATTAAATTTCCACATCGAAAAGACGAATTATTTTCAATAAAAGAATTTAACTTTAAATACCAATTTATAACAAAAAAAGGATTTTTCAACCAAATTTTTTTGACCAAATTATTAAATTTTTTAGTCAAAAACACGATTCAAATTTTTCCTAACACTTTTTTTAAATTCTGCAAAATAAAAAAAATTGGATTAAAATCTTCCAGATCCAGATTCTTTTTTAAAGTTTTAGGAAATTATTTGAAATCTTTTTTAAAATTTCTCCTAAAATTCATTTTTCAAAATAAAGTCATTTGAAAATGTTCCCAGGAATCGTAAGAAAAATTTGTTACTCTCTTAAAAACTTTTAAAATTCATTGTGTTTAAATATCCTTGAAATCTTTTCAAAAATATGAATTAAAAAGAAAAAAATAATTTTAACGACATAGTTCAATTTTCTAAGAAAAAAAAACGAACTTTCTAGAAAACAACTGAATTTTTAACCCGAAAATATGAATTTTCATTTAAAAAAAGTTAATTTTCAAACAAATAGTTGCATTTTCTACCGACTTGTAAATTTTCTATAGAACAATTGAATTTTAAAACAAAAAAAAACGAACTTACTATAAAACCACTTAATTTTTAACCCGAAAATACGAATTTCCAACCAAAAATATAATTATCAACCAAATACTTGAATTTTCTACTAAATTGTAAATAGTTGAATCTCAAACAATAACAGATCAAATTTCTACAAAACAATTGGGTTTTCAACCTGAAAATACGAATTTTCGACAAAAAAGTTTTTTTTTTCAACCAGATAGTATCTTTTTGACCAAATTTTAAATTTTGAAGTCAAAAATACAATTCGAATTTTTCCTAGCATTTTGTTTAAATTCTGCAAAATAAAAAAATTGCCTTAGAATGTTCCAGATTATTTTTCAAAATTTTAGGAAATTATTTGAAATATTTTTCAAGTTTCATTTAAAATTCATTTTTCAAAATAAAAAGTGATTTGAAAATGTTCCCATGAATCTTAAGATAACGTTGTTACTCTCTTAAAACCTTCCAAAATTCATTGTGTTTGAATTTTTTTGAAATCTTTTCAAAACTTCTAAAACTTGTTTAAAAACTTATATAGAAGTCATCCAAAAAGGATGGCTTTTTAACAAAATAGTTGCATTTTCAACCCAAAAATATGAATTGAAAAGAAAAAAAATTTCAACCACATAGTTCAATTTTCAAATAGCAAAAAACGAACTTTCAGCAAAACAATTGAATTTTCAACTCGAAAATACGAGTTTTCAACAAACAATTATTTTTCAACCAAATGGTTGAATTTTCTACCAAATTATTAATTTTCCACGTAGAAAAGTCGAATTTTTTTCAAAAGAATTGTATTTTTAATCTGAAAATAGGAATTTGCAAACAACAACAAAAAACGAACTTTCTACAAAATAAGTGAATTTACAAACGAAAAATTTAATTATCAACCAAATAGTTGAATTTTCTACCAAATTGTTAATAGTTGAATTTTCATACAATGAAAAAAAAAACTTTCTACAAAATTGATTTTTCAACCTGCATATACGAATTTACAACGAAAAAAGTATTTTCCAACCAAAATTTGTTTACCAAGTTGTTAAAATTTCTAGTCAAATAGACTATTCGAATTTTTCCTAACATTTTTTTTTTAATTTCTGAAAAATAAGAAAATGCCTCAATATCTTCCAGATTCTTTTTCGAAATTTTATAGGAAATCATTTGAAATCTTTTTCAAGTTTCTCCTAAAATTCATTTTTCAAAATAAAGTCATTTGAAAATGTTCTCAGGAATCTTAAGAAAATTTTGTTAATCTCTTAAAACCTTTTAAAATTCATTGTGTTTAAATATCCTTGAAATATTTTCAAAAATATGAATTAAAAAGAAAAAAATAATTTTTAACCACATAGTTCAATTTTCTAAGAACAAAAAAAAACGATCTTTCTAGAAAAGAACTGAATTTTTAACCCGAAAATAAGAATTTTCATTTAAAAACTTACTATAAAACAACTTAATTTTCAACCCGAAAATACGAATTTCCAACAAAAAATATAATTATCAACCAAATACTTGAATTTTCTACCAAATTCTAAATAGTTGAATTTTCAAACAATAAAAGACAAACTTTCTACAAAACAATGGGATTTTCAACCTGAAAATACGAATTTTCGACAAAAAAGTTTCTTTTGAACCAGATAGTATCTTTTTGACCAAATTATTAAATTTTCAAGTCAAAAATAAAATTCGAATTTTTCCTAGAATTTTTTTTAAGTTCTGCAAAATAAAAAAATTGCCTTAGAATCTTCCAGATTATTTTTCAAAATTTAAGGAAATTATTTGAAATCTTTTTCAAGTTTCTCTTAAAATTAATTTTTCAAAATAAAATGTCATTTGAAAATGTTCCCAAGGAATCTTAAGAAATCTTTGTTACTCTCCTAAAACCTTTTAAAATTCATTGTGTTTAAATTTTGTTGAAATCTTTTCAAAACTTCTAAAACTTTTTCGAAAACGTATATAAAAGTCACCCAAAAAGAATGTCTTGTTAACAAAATAGTTGCATTTTCAACTCAAAAATATTAATTAAATAGAAAAAAAAATTTCAACCACATAGTTCAATTTTCAAACAACGAAAAACGAACTTTCTAAAAAACAAGTGAATTTTCAAACCAAAAATTTAAATATCAACCAAATAGTTAAATTTTATACCAAATTTTTAATAGTTGAATTTTCCTACAACGAAAAAAAAACTTTCTAGAAAATTGAATCTTCAACCTGAAAATACGAATTTACAACGAAAAAATATTTTTCAACTAAAACTTGTTTACCAAGTTGTTAAAATTTCTATTAAAATAGACTACTCGAATTTTTCCTAACACTTTTTTTTTAATTTCTGAAAAATAAAAAAATTCCTTAAAATCTTCCAGATTCTTTTTCGAAATTTTAGGAAATCATTTGAAACCTTTTTCAAGTTTCTCCTAAAATTCATTTTTCAAAATAAAGTCATTTGAAAATGTTTGTTAATCTCTTAAAACCTTTTAAAATTCATTGTGTTTAAATATCTTTGAAATCTTTTCAAAAATAGTAATTGAAAAGAAAAAAATAATTTTAACCACATAGTTCAATTTTCTAAGAACAAAAAAACGAACTTTCTAGAAAAAAACTGAATTTTTAACCCGAAAATAAGAATTTTCATTTAAAAAAAGTTAATTTCCAAACAAATATTTGCATTTTCTACCGGCATTTTCTACCGATAAAAACTTATTTTTCAACCAAATGATATATTTTTTTACCAAATTATTAAATTTTCACGTCAAAAAGACCATTCTAATTTTTCCTAGCATTTTTTTAAAGTTCTGCACAAAAAATGCCATTTGAAATTATTTAAAATCCTTTTCAAGTTTCTCTTAAAATTTATTTTTCTGAATAAAAAATCATTTGAAAATTTTTCCATGAATTTTAAGAAAATTTTCTTATTCTCTTGAAACCTTTCAAAATTTATTGTGTTTACAATTTTTTGACATCTTTTCAAAACTTCTAAAGCTTTTTTAAAAAGTTCTATAAAACTCATTCAAAAAGGATGACTTTCTTAACAAAATAGTTTAATTTTTAACCCAAAAAGTCGAATTTTTAACCAAAAAAGGATGAGATTTTAACAAAATAGTTGAATTCCCATTTTTTGATCTTAAAAAATTATCTCCTGGTACAAACTACAAACAATTCAAAATTGAATATGTAATAAAAAACAGTTTCTATTATTGAAGTTTATAATAATTGATACAAGGTAACTCGGTAATCTCGAAGTAAAACAAAAATATTAATTATTAACTGGTTTAAAATTATCTGATCATTACCAATCAGTACTAAGCTCGGTATTAAGTACTAAAAATAAAAGGTAAAGTGACCATTTTATGACCATATTTGGACTAAATGGTTTAAAAGTTTGGGAACAGGGAAATCCCCTTAATCGGCTTATTTCAATTTATGAGTGCTCACCACATTTCCGAATAGGTTTAAAGAACTATGAATCAATAAATCAAAAACCAAATTTTACACCGGAAATTTTTCAAGCCTAAAAAATAAAGATTAATTTATTTTAATTTAAATCACAATTAAGAATGTATTTTTTGCCTGTATATTAATCTCTATTGAAATTAAAAAAAAAAAGAATAAAATATATTTAAAAGATATTAATTCATCTTTTAAATAATACTTAAAAATTGATTTTTAATAGATTTTAGTCTTCTTTTTTTCCATTTCCATTGTAATTTCTGAATCATAACACAGGATTAATTCTGAACTCGATTAGTTTGCGGTATAGCAAAAATTTTAATTCTGATTTAAATTAAAATAAATTAATCTTTATTTCTCTGGAATGAACAATTTTCGGTGTCAAATTTGATTTTTGATTTAACAATAAATGGATTAAGGGGATTTCCCAATGTTCTCCAAACTTTAAAAATCATAAAATGGCCACTTTGGATTCTATTTCTAGTACTTAGTACTAATTAGTTAATTCTAAACCACTTGTTTCGTTTACAAAGATAATCGGACAAGTCTTTTATTTTTATTTGGATATAATAAGGATATTGGAATAACAATTAAAATACCCTCAAAAATATTAATTCATCTTTTAACAGGCTGGCCGCAAAACTTAATTTTCAAATTCCCTGATTTTTCCCTGATTAGTTTTTCATTTTCTCTGACTATTAATATTAAAAGACCAAAATTAGAATATTGTAACGTTTTTAAGATAGGTTCTTTTATAAATGAAATAAAACAATTTTAAATTCCAATTTATAGGTTTAAGTTATTTTAGAAAATTAAAAAAGTTACCTAATTAAACCGAAAAAGTGACTAATTTCTAACATAATTGAAAAGAATTCGATTAAATTTATAAGGATTCCGGTCGAATTTTAACAAATTCAGGATAAATTCATAAGATTTTAAAACAATTCAAGTTAAATTCAAAAGAATTCAAATGAATTGGAAAAAAATCCCATGGAATTCAGTAAGTTTGAAGTGAGATTAGAAAAATTGAAACGAATTGAAAAGAATTTGAAGAAATGCCTTTAAGAATTCAAGATAATTAAAAGGAATTCAGAATAAATTAATAAAAATTCATAGTGAATTACAAGCTTATTCACTTTATCACAAACAACGAGTGAATAAGTAAAAAAAGTGTGAATGAATATTGTTAAAAACAGTAGAAAAATTCATTGAAACGTTTCAAAGCTCTTCGAAGATCCTTGGAATTTTTAAAAACACCCTAAAATCCGAGCTAAAATCTTTAATATCCTTTGGAATCACTTTAAATTATTGAAATCTATTCAAAATTTCTTGGAATCTTTTAAAATACCCTACAATATTTCAAATCCATTGAAATCTTTTGATCACGGCCTTTTTAAAAATACTTTAAAATCTTTCGGAATTGCTTCAAATTATTGAAATCTATTCGAAATTCCTTGGAGGTTTTTAAAATACACTAAAATATTTCAAATTCTTTTGAATCTTTTTTTTTGTGGGTGATTCTGAATCAATCTATTTAGATTATTACATTTTCCAAATAGGAAAAGAAACAATCCAAAAATTGTAATGTATATCTAAAATTGCTAATATTTAATGCATTCTTCTTACAACAATTTTTAATAAAAAGATTTCTTTCAAGAAATTGAGGTACAACTATTTAGACTCAATTAAAATAATTCTGCAAATATTCATAAGCAAACCCCGCAGATTGGAACGAGTCGTGAGTTTAGTGTCTCTATTTAAAAAATTTGAAAATTAAGATCGAAAAGAAATCTATTTTATCATGAATAATTTTATGTAAATTTTGCATAAAATTATTCATGATAAAATAGATTCATTTTCGATTTTAATTAAAAAATTTTTTAATCTCTTGAAATCCCTTGAAACTTTTCAAAAGCTCTTGAAAATTCCTTGGATATTTTTTTGAATACCTTAAAATTCTTTAAAATCGCTTCAAATTATTGAAATCTATTTAAAATTCTTCGGTATTTTTTAAAATACTCGAAAATATTTCAAATCCTTTGAAAATAACCTTTGAAATAACCGAGGAAATAACCTAAAATCTTTGAGCTTCAGATTATTAAAATATAATCAAAATTCTTTGTAATCTTTTAAAATACACTAAATACTCAAACTTCTTTGAATAATTTAAAAATATCTTTAAATCCCTTTAAATCGCTTCAAATTATGAAAATTCGTCGATATCTTTTAAAATACCCGAAAATATTTCAAATCCCATGAAACTTTTTTAAGCTCTTGAAAATTCCTTGCAATTTTCAAAAGGCAGTTTGAGTGTTCCAAACAAATCCGGCTATCTGTAATTCAGTACCGAAATTTTGGTACGCGCAGCTGTGGCCTTTTTAAAAATACCCTAAAATCTTCAAAATATTTTGGAATTGCTTCAGATTATTAAAATATACTCAAAATTCTTTGTATACCATTAAGCCATTTCCCTTTCAGGGTAGGCGTGACACTACCCGATTCGGGTAGTGTTTCTAGGTGGATAGTTTTCTTGTAGTTATAAATAACTACAAGTTTGGGCTCACCACACCCATAATATGCCAACAGCACGCAATATTCTCGAATGGTCACCCATCCAAGTACTAGCCGCGCCCAACGCTGCTTAACTTCAGTGATCTGACGAGAACTGGTTTTTTCAGCGTGGCATGGCCGTTGGCCATAATAATATGTAATAGTTTAAAATTCACTAAAATACTTCAAATTCTTTGAATATTTCAAAAACATCTTCAAATCCTTTAAAATCGCTTCAAATTATTGAAATCTATTGAAAATTCTTCGGTATTTTTTTTAAATACCCAAAAATATTTCAAATCCTTTGAAATCCCTTGGAAACTTTTTTAAGCTTTTGAAAATTCCTTGCAATTTTTAAAAGGCAGTTCCAGTTTACCAAACAAATCCGGCTACTGGAACCGAAATTTTGGTACGCGTAGCTACGGCCTTTTTAAAAATACCCTGAAATCTTAAAAATAGTTTGGAATTGCTTCAAATTATTAAAATATAATCGAAATTACTTGCAATCTTTTAAAATAAACTAAAATACTTCAAATTATGTGAGTATTTTAAGAATATCTTCAAATCATTTAAAATCGCATCAAATTATTGAAATCTATTGAAAATTCTTCGATATCTCTTAAAATACCGGAAAATATTTCAAATCCTTTGAAATCCCTTGAAACTTTTTTAAGCTCTTGAAAATTCTTAGTAATTTTTAAAAGGCAGTTCCAGTATACCAAACAAATCCGGCTATTTGTACCAAAATTTGGGAGGCGCAGCTACGGCCTTTTTAAAAATACCCTAAAATCTTTCAAATATTT
>CAKNYM010052502.1:462928-545731 GCA_932195095.1 Andricus curvator | reverse complement strand
GGCAGTTCCAGCGTACCAACAAAATTCGGCTATTTGTACCGAAATTTTGGTACGCGTAGCTACGGCCTTTTTAAAAATACCCTAAAATAGTTTGGAATTGCTTCAAATTATTAAAATATAATCAAAATTCTTTGTAATCTTTTAAAATACACTAAATACTTCAAATTCTTTGAATATTTTTAAAATATCTTTAAATCCTTTTAAATCGCTTCAAGTTATTGAAATATATTGCAAACTCTTCATAATCTTTTTAAATACCCGAAAATATTTAAAATCCTTTGAAATCCCTTGAAACTTTTTTAAGCTCTTGAAAATTCCTTGCAATTTTTGAAAGGCAGTCCAAGTGCACACAAAATGTCCGACTATTTTTACCGAAATTTTGGTACACGCAGCTAAGGCCTTCTTAAAAATACCTTAAAATTTTTTAAATATTTTGGAATTGCTTCAAATTATTAAAATATAATCTAAATTACTTGCAAACTTTTTAAATACTCTAAAATACTTCAAAACAAAATTTCCTGATTTTTCCTTGATTTCCAGATTTTCCCTGACTTGCAGCATCCTGCTTAAATAATGTTTAGCAAATATATTTTTAATAGATTTTAGTTTTCCCTTTTTCCATTTTCATTATTATAAATCATAATACGGAATTATGTACTCGATTAATATGCGAGGATAAAAAAATTGGCATTATAATTTAAATAAAAATAAATTACGCCTTATTTCTCAGGCTTCAAAAATTCCCGGTGCCACATTTGATTTTTGATTTATTATTCATACCCATTCAGAAAAGTGGTGAGCGATCATGATCTGGAATAACAATAAGCGGATTATGGGGATTTCCTACTGTTCCCCAAACTTCTTAAATCGTAAAATGGTCAGTTTGCACTCTATTACTAATAGTACTAATTAGTTAATTTCAAACCAGTAGTTTCGAACAATAGGACGTTTTCTTTTGATTTGGAAATAATTAGGATATTTGAATACCAATTCAAATATCCTCACAAATATTATTTTACTTTTAAATAATTAATGATTTAATAAATATATTTTCAATCAATGTTAGTCTTCTCTTTTTAACAACATTAAATTCCTTGTCTATATGTATAAATTATTTAAAACTTCTCCTCTCGCTTCTCGTTCGATCATAAATATTTTTCAAAAATACTATTGATTGATTGAAATGGATCGATTCTTTTCTATATTTTCTCTTTCTAAGAAATTGCATTGTTGCTTTGCATGAGAAAAATCGTACGAAAAAGGTTTGGACTTAATCTTAAGCTTAACAGATTAAAGTATTAAACTTTAAAGTAAAAATCTGTTACGGATTTTCAAGCTCATTTCACATTCCCCGCCCATAAACCTCAGTTTTGAAATAGGTAATAAACCAATAAATTTAACTTTCCGCTCTTGGTCTTGACTGTGACAATTTCAAGTTGATTACTATTCCTGGTCGTAAAAAAGGGAAGGAATTACCCTCTTGGTTGGAGGCTGTTTAGTTTCCAAGCCTACCTATTTTATTGCCCTATTTACCTGTTGTCAAGTGTTTGGCCACAGGGTCTGCCTTCACTCAACTCATTCCAGAATCTTTTCTTCGACCCTCATAAAACTTAACAGAACATTATTTTCCCATCAAAATGGAAATTTTAACAAAAGCTAAGATCCAGGGAAATTTTTCCATTAATTATGTTCTCTTCATTATATTTTTAAAATCAATTACTTATTAACACGCAATTGAAATAAACAATAAGCGATGCTAATATAGTAAAATTATTTAATTTTGCTATAAGTTCAGTTAATATTATTTAATAACTAATTACACTTTAAGAGAGAAATTACTTCTCTATTAGTAAGTTTTTGATAGATATTTTTTGTTTAATATACCAAAATTAAAACTAAATTGCATTAAATAAAAAATTATTCACAAAGTTATTAAAAAGGCAATGACTAGTATTACGGAATTTTCCGTATCATTAGTCCTGAATGAGCTGGAAAAGGGGGTGGTAATAGTTTTACGGAAAATTCCCTAACGATAAACAGTTCGTATTAAAAAATTATCAGATGAGGGTGACAGCAAATCTTACTTTTCAACATTCCCTGATTTTTTCCTAACTAATTTTTCATGTTGCCCTGAGCATTAATATTTAAAGACCAAAATTCTAAATCTTGTAATATTTTTTATATGGAATCTTTTATAGATGAAATCAAAGAGTGAAAAACTAACATATTTAAACCGAAAAAGTGACCAAAAGTGACTAATTTCTAGATTCTAGAGCTAGAGGAATTTACAGAATAGAAAAATTCAAAAGAATTTGAGGAATTGTCTAAGAATTCAAAGTGACTTTAAAAGGCTTCAAGATCAATTACACAAAATGTAATAAAAAATTCAAAGAGATCCATTGAATCTAATGAATTAAAAAAAATTCAAGTGAATTAAAGAATTCAAGATAATTCCAAAGAATTCAAATAAATTGAAAAAAATATTTAAAGGTCTTTTCAAATCTTTAAAACTCTACGAAATTCCACACTTCTTGCGAAGAAACTCTGAGAAATCTATTAAAATATTATAAAATCACGTCCAATTATATGGAACTTGACACTATTTCCTGAAATCCTGGAAAATTTATTAAATACCTTAAGAGCTATTAAAATCCCTTAAAATCATTAAAATTCTTAGAAATCTTATAAAATCCCTTGGAATATTTAAAAATACTCTAGAATATTTAAAAGCCTTTGAACTCTCTTGAATCTTTTTAAAGGCCTTGGAAATTCCTTGGAATTAAAAAAAAATACCCTAAAATCTTTGACGTCTTTCAAAATCTTTTGAAACTATTGAAATCTCTTAAAAATGCATTAAAATTTTTTTTAATACCGTAAAATCTGTTAATTCTTTGGAATCCCTCCAAATTATTGAAATCTTTTGGAAATTCCTCGGTATCTTTTAAAATTTTAAATACCCTGGAATATTTTAAATAATTTAAAATCCCTTGAAATTTTGTAAACCACTTGTAATTCCTTGGAATTTTTATAAATACCCTAAAATCTTTGACGTTTTTCGAAATCCTTTGAAACTATTTAAAGCTCTCAGAAAGTTGATTTGAATTCTTTAAATTCCCTAAAATTTGTGTAATCCTTTGAAATCCCTTCAAATTATAGAAATCTATTATAAATTCCTTGGAATCTTTTTAAATACCCTAAAATATTTCAAATCCTTTAAAATTACTTGTAACTTTTTAAAGCTCGTGCAAATTCTATGCAATTTTTAAAAATACCCTAAAATCTTTTACGTCTTTCGAAATCTTTTGGAAAATTAATTTGAATTTGTTTGTTTACTATCCTAAATTTTTTTAATCCTTTGGAATCCCTCGAAATTATTGAAACCTATTGAAAATTCCTCGGTATCTTTTACAATTTAAAATATCCTGAAATATTTTAAATCATGTGTAATCCCTTGAAACTTTTTAGACCACTTGTAAATTCCTTGGAATTTTTATGAATACCCTCAAATCTTTGAAGTCTTTCGAAATCCTTTGAAACTATTCAAAGCTCTCAGAAAATTGATTTGAATTCTTTAAATTCCCTTAAAAAATTTTAATCCTTTGAAATCCCTTCAAATTATAGAAATCTATTATCAATTCCTTGTGATCTTCTTAAATACCCTAAAATATTTCAAATACTTTAAAATTACTTGAAACTTTTTAAAGCTTGTGCAAATTCCATGAAATTTTAAAAAATATCCTAAAATCCTTGACATCTTTCAAAATCTCTTGAAACTATTTATAGCTCTCAGAAAATTGATTTGAATTTTTTTCAATTTCCTAAAATTGTTGTGATCCTTTGAAATCCCTTCAAATTATAGAAATCTATTATAAATTCCTTGAGATCTTTTTAAATACACTAAAATATTTCAAATCCTTTAAAATTACTTGAAACTTTTTAAAGCACTTGCAAATTCCTTGGCATTTTTAAAAATACCCTAAAATCTTTGACGTCTTTCGAAATCCTTTTGAACTATTTAAAGCTTTTAGAAAAATGATTTCAATTTCGTTGAATCTCCTACATTTTTTTTAATTCTTTGAAATCCCTTCAAATTATAGAAATTTATATAAAATTCCTTAGAATCTTTTTAAATACCCTAAAATATTTCAAATCCTTTACAATTATTTGTAACTTTTTAAAGCTCGTGCAAATTCCATGCAATTTTTAAAAATACCCTAAAATCTTTGACGTCTTTCGAAATCTTTTGAAACTATTTAAAGCTCTTGAAAATTCATTTGAATTTGTTTAAATATCCTAAACATTTTTTATCCTTTGGAATCCCTCCAAACTATTGAAATCTATTGAAAATTCCACGGTATCTTTTAAAATACCATGAACTATTTCAAATCATTTGAAATGCCTTGAAACTTTTTAAAACACTTGCAAATTCCTTGGAATTGATAAAAATACCCTAAAATCTGTTACATCTTTCGAAATTCTTTACAACTTTTTAAAGCTCTTGAGAATTCCTTTGAATTTTTCTAAATACACTAAAATCCTAAATTTTTGTAATCCTTTGGAATCACTTCAAATTCTTTAGATCTATTAAAAATTCATTGGAATCTCTTAAAATACCCTGAAATATTTCAAATCCTTTGAAATCCCTTGGAAATTTTTAAAGCTCTTGCAAATTCCTTGGAATTTCTAAAAATACCCTACAATCTTTGATGTCTTTCGCAATATTTTAAAACTATTTAAAGTTTTTGAAAATTCATTTGATTTTTTTAAGTGCCCTAAAAATTGTTAATCCTTTGGAATCACTTCAAGTTCTTTAAAACTTTCTTCGAATCTCTTAAAATACCCTGAAATATTTCAAATCCTTTAAAATCCCTTGAAACTTTTTGAAGCTCTTGCAAATTCGTTGGAATTTTTTAAAATACCCTAAAATCTTTGACGTCTTTCGCAATATTTTTAAACTATTTAAAGTTTTTGAAAATTCATTTGAATTTTTTTTAAATACCCTAAAAAATGTTAATCCTTTGGAATCCCTTCAAATTCTTTAAATCTATTAAAAATTCCTTGGAATCTTTATAATATCCTAGAATATTTTAAATTCTTTAAAATCACTTGAAACTTTTTAAAGCTCTTGCAAATTTCTTGGAATTTTTTTTAAATACCCTACAATCTTTGATGTCTTTCGCAGTATTTTAAAACTATTTAAAGTTTTTGAAAATTCATTTGATTTTTTTAAGTGCCCTAAAAATTGTTAATCCTTTGGAATCACTTCAAGTTCTTTAAAACTTTCTTGGAATCTCTTAAAATACCCTGAAATATTTCAAATCCTTTGTAATCCCTTGAAACTTTTTAAAGCTCTTGCAAATTCCTTCCAAATTTTAAAAATACCCTAAAATCTTTGACGTCTTTCGAAATCTTTTAAAGCTATTTGAAGCTCTTGAAAATTCTTTTAAATTTTATTAAATACCCTAAAAATTGTTGAATCCTTTGGAATCCTTTCATATTATTAAAATATATTTGAAAATCCTTGGAATCTTTATAATATCCTAAAATATTTCAAAACCTTTGAAATCTCTTAAAGTCCTTCAAATCCGTGAACAAATTCTTTGCAAACTTTTAAAATACCCTAGATTCCCTACAATATTTCTAATCCTTTGAAGATTTCTAAAGCTCTTTAAAATTTCCTTGATTTTTTTTTAAATATCCTATTTTTTTTTAATTCTTTAGAATCTCTTCAAATTATTGAGATCTATTAAAAATGCTTTGAAATCTTTTAAAATACCCTGAAATATTTCAAATTCTTTGAAATCCCTTTAAACTTTTTGAAGCTCTTGAAAATTCCTTGAAATTTTTAAAAATACCCTAAAATCTTTTAAATCCCTTCAAATCATTGAAATGCATTACAAATTTATTGGAATATTTTTAAATTCCCCAAAAGATTAAAAAAAAATTGACTAAAATTCAGAAACATGTATACAAGTGAATTCAATAGTGCTTAACCCATCGGTTTATTTATTGAAAGAAAAGTGACTGAAGATCTTTTTTAAAGAGATTGTAGTGGATATCATTAAAAAGTGATATGAGAAAAAAAGTGACTACTTGAAGTGAATATGTGTCGCACTCCTGATTATTTTTGACATTAATACCCTGTCAAATCACTACCCTGTTAATTAATTTTAAAATTAGTACTATTCTTAAAATATACAACAACTTACGAAAAAAAACAATTGAATAATCACGAAAAGATGAAAATTTTCAAAATGAAACGACGAAAAACTGAAAAAAAAAACAAAAAGAGAATTTTTCGGTAATTAAGATTAATTTTTTAACAAAAAGATGAATTTTTAGCAAAATAGAGGAATTTTCAACAAAATAGAGGAATTTTCAAGAAAATAGTTCAATTTTTAACCAAAGAAATACATTTTCTACCAAAAAAGATGAATTAGCAACAAAATACATGAATTTTGAATCAAGTTGTTGAATTTTCAAATTAAAAGATAATTTTAACCATAAAGATGATTTTTTACCAAAAAATACGAATTTTCAACAAAATAGTTAAATTATCAACCAAAGAAATTAATTTTCAACCAAAATGAGGAATCTTTAACAAATAAAAAATGAATTTTCAACCAAGAAGATTAATTTTCTACAAAAAGACGAATTTTCAACAAAATACATTCAACCATAAAAAATTAATTTTAAACAAAGTAGTTAAATTTTTAACCAAAGAAATGGATTTTTAACTGTAATGATGAATCTCCAATAAAGAAAGGAATGGTTACATTTTTAGTTGAAAAATTTGATTTTTAACGAAAAAACAACAAATTTTAAACTAAAAAAGATCAATTTTCAACCAAAAATAGAATAGTTAAATTTTTATTTAAAAAAATTAATTTTCAACCAATTAAAAACTAATTTTCAACCAATTAAATACTAATTTTCAACAAAATAGTGAAATTTTGAACAAAAAAAAAGGTTTTCGAATTAAAACCACGAACTATCAACAAAAAAATAAAGAAAAAAAATATCATCGAAAATGTGGAATTTTCATGCAAAAAAGATGAATTTTCAAACCAAAAATATGAATTTGTTTTTAACAGAATAGTTGAATTTTGAACAAAAAAATAAAGTTGTACGTTGATTCCCTGTCTTAAGTTTATAAATTATAACATACCTTATTCGAGGTCAAAATTTTTATTTAAATAATTGAATATAATCTGTACATTATGTTAATTAGTTTAAATATTTTTCAGAACTTCCAATTTTTTGAGGCAATTCGATCTTTTCCTTTCTTTTGATATATTAGTAAAATTCCGAACACCTGAAGTTTTTTAAATTGAATTTAGCAGTCAAAATGAGACTGCAACCTCAGAAATTGCGACAAAAAATATCAGCGAAACAGAAATCGCGAATTTTCATTTGGGGACATGAAAAATCCGGACATCACACAAAAAATCAGAAAATCAAAGCAATGCTAAAAAATCAGGACATAAAGTGATAAATCAGGACATGCCCTGATAAATCAGGACGTCTGGCCATCCTACGTTTTAATCAAGAAAAAAAATTCCCGGTTCGCAAAATTTTCTTAAAGCAATTGAAATAAAAAAAAATCGAATTCTCAAAATCAATCCTCTTCCAATTCAGAAATATAATTTCCTTGTTTCAAACCCAATAAAAATGTAAAAAACAAAAATTCCTCTTCTAATTCGGAAAAAATACAAAAATTTCCTCCCTTTCTTCTAAAATTAATATTGTTTTCCCGGTAACAGTTTCCCGGTCCAATGGCCACCCTGTGTAAATGGACATTATATTTTCAATTTTTTCATTATTTCTGTACTTAATAAAAGAAAAAATCCCAAGCGCTATAAAATAGAATTATTTAAATTATCTTAAAATATGTGTGAAAAAATCATTTAAAAATGAGCTGAAAAAATGTAGTCATATTTGATTAATAATTGATATTTTTTTATAAAAGAAAGAAAGGAACACAATAAATTATTTCAAATAAACTAAACAAATTAGACTTTTTAAATGAATGTATAATTGGAGAAATGGGTAGGTTTGAAAAAGTAAAAAAAAAGGGTTCGGGAAATCCCCGAAAAGACGAAGGAGGCATATGTTCACCATAAAAAGTTATAAAATTCAAATCGCTAACGGAGTAACGGGTAAACCCGTAAATAACCTCAGCGGTCATTTTTACAACTTTAAAAGATTAAATAGTCTGGTTGGGTTTAAAAAAGGAAAGCAAAATTTGTAAAATTCCAGTAAGGATGAAGAAAGCATATGTTCACCATAAAAAGTCATAAAATTCAAATCGCTAACGGGGTAGAACCAGTACCCAACCTCAGCTGCGGTCATTTTTACAGCTTTATAGTTTAATTTAAAACTTTGAAGATCCTGGCAAATTTTCAACTTCCTTGCCTATTTTTTAACGCATGTTATTTCAACATGAAATAACAAAATATAATTTCTTGACTCTCTTTTCACATTAATTATATAAATATTCCACAATTTACTAATTGCATTCAATTATTTTGGGGCCATGAAACCAAAATTACTCCACCAACAACTCTTTTTAAATTCCACATAAACAGTAATTAATTTTTCTACTTAAAAAAAGTGTTATTGAAAACCTGATTGGCTTTTCATTACCTGAAGTTGTTTTATATCCTAAATTTGACATTTTGAAACTTAAATGTGGAAATAATCCCTTTGAATAAGAAAAGTAATAGAAAAACGTATGCGAATTGGAAATTAAACATTTGTGCTTTTAAATACTCTTATGCCATTAAATATAAACTGTCAAATTATCTAATAAATTCGCCATTTTTAACAATTTTCGGTTATGTTAGCGTTTTACACCGGAAATGGGAATTTTTAATCGGAAATGATTAGATTTCAATAATTAAACATTTTTCAACAATTTACGTTTTTCGGCTTTGTTATCGTTTTTTCCGGAAATTGAGATTTTTTAACAAAAATCATTAGATTTTAAAGGTTCATAATGTTTATACAATTTTAGCTCACTTTATTATTTCACACAAAAAATTGGTATTTGAAAACAAAAATAATTATGATTTGAACAAGATTTAGAATCTTTCAACAGTTTTCAATTATGTTACAGGAAATATATTATTTTGAACGTGCGTTATGTTCGTGTGTTTCACCTAAGATTTGTATTTTTTAACAAAAAATCATTCGATTTAAATCCAATTATTTTTTGTTTAAATAATAAAATTTACAAGCTTGTAAAGTTGCTTTTCATCGGAAATTGGTATTTTTAATACAAAAATTATATTTCAAAGAAGATTTACAATTTTGTAATAAAAATACTTTATGTTCATATTTTTTTTATTAATATATGTATTATTATTAATTCTGAAGTTATGATATCAATTATCAAAAATATTGTCCTGGCTTTTCTTTTCTATTATTTTAGATAATAGATACTATAAAATAGAAAACTTTCGTATTAAAATTAATTTTATACTTCACTTCAATAATTTCATGCGAAATTTTTTCGTTTTCTATTTATAAATAAATGAAATATTATTTAATAACATATAGAGTATTCAATATTACTTCTAACGATAATTATTTTTTAAATTTCGTGTATTTAAATACCGTGTAGCTTTTTAAACGATTTTACGAATTATTTAAATAATGAATGAGGACCTAAAATCAGATTTCTACAATAGATAGTTAAAGCTGATATATACTTTTAAACAGTCTAATCGTTCAGAATTCAAAAATACTTAAATTAGTTTAATTAATAGAAAGCTAAACTTTGCCTTGCTATCTAAAAACTTTAATTTAACAAAAATCACATCAAGTTGCAGGAGAAAAGAAAACAAAATTTTATCTTTAAATAAATCTAAAACCATTACGCCATGTCAATATAAATTATAGAAAACCGTCTAAAAACATTTTGAATTCTTTGAAATAAGTATTTTAATGACTTCTATAAAATTTGTTGTTAAGACCGAACTTGCACAGTGATTTACAAAATATTTTTTATAATTTTCGGAAACTTCAAACGATTAGAGGAGCAAAAATGTCAAGTCCTTTTTATATAATTTGATAACTTTAAAAGACTAAACAAAAAACATGCATGCTATGCGCGCGAATATTGAATATTTACATATGTTAAGTACTATGTTTTATTGTATGGAAATGTGCTAAATTATTCAAAAATAGGTAGTTTTAATTAATTAACAAACCCTACCAAAAGAATACAAATAAATAATTGTATATCTTAAAATTCTTATGGCTTAGTATTAAATGACGGATTCACCTCACTTAAAATCTTTTAAATTTAAAACATTTCTTAAAATGCTTTGAAATCTTCTGAAAGCTCATCATGAAATCTTACACATTTCTTTAAAACCCCATAAAATCCTGTGAAAAAATCTAAAATACCCCGTGAAATCCCATACATTTGTTTAAAGTCCCTAAAATCATTTGAAATTAATCATAATTTTTAAACCTGTTGAAATTACTTACAAAACAGTTTGATATACCAACATATTTCAAATTTTTTTTAATCTTTTGAAATCCCTTGAAATTTTTTAAAGCTCTTTAAAATTCCTTGGAAATTTTAAAAATACCATAAAATCTTTAAAATTATTTGGAATCGCTTCTAATTATAGAAATGTATTCAAAAACCCTAAAGCCTAAGACCCTAAGATATTTAAAATCCTTTAAACTCGTTTGAAGTCCCTGGAAATTTCTTAGAGCTCTTGAAAATTCCTTGAAATCCCTTCAAATTATTGAAATCAATAAAAAATTCCTTGGAATCATTTAGAATGTCCTAAAATGTTTTTAAATGCTTAAAATCTTTTTGTAATACCTTGAAATATTTGAAAATCTTTGAAATCCCACAGTTCTTGTGAATACATTCTTTGAAATCCATTAAAGTATTATAAAATTTCGTGAAATTAAATGAAATCTGATATTTTCTGAAATCCTGGAAAATATATTAAAATAAATTGAGAGCTTTTAAAATTCCGTATAAAATCATTGAAATCCTCGGAAACATGAAATCCCTTGGGATTTTTTTTAAATATCCTTAAACTTTATAGGTCCTGTGAAATCGTTCCATATCTGCTTTAAAATTTTTAAAATATCCTTAAATATTCATAATCCTTTGCAATCTTTCGCAATCCTTTGAAACTTTTTAAAGCTCTTGAAAATTCCTTGAAATTTTTAAAAATACCTTCAATACTTTATTGGAAACCCTTAAAATTATTGAAATTTATTGGAAATTCCTTGGAATCTTTTTAAATAACCTAAAATCTTTTAAATTCTTTGAAATCCATTGAAACTTTTTAAAGGTCTTCCAAATTTCTTGAAATTTTTGTAAATACCTTAAAACCTTTTAAATCCTTTTGAAATCCCTTTAATTGATTGCAATCTATTAAAAATATCTTAGAATCTTTCAAAATACCCTAACAAATTTCAAAATAATTCAAGAAAATTCAGAAATAGGTATAGACCTAAAAAAGCACAATTTAAAATTTTAAATGTTTTTAATTGTAAATTAAAAAAAAAATCATTCCCATTTCTCGATCTTAAAAAATTCTCTCCCAGTTCAATCCATTCAAAATTGAATAGATAATACATACAAAAAACAGTTTCTATTATTGAAGTTTATAATAATTGATAGAAGGTAACTCGGTAATCTCGAAGTAATACTAAAATATTAATAATTAACAGGTTTAAAATTAACAATCAGTACTAAGCTCGGTACTAAGTACTAGAAATAGAAGGTAAACTGACCATTTTATGATCATCCCTGGATTCGGACTAAAAGGTTTAAATTTTTAAAAGTTAGGGAACACAGGGAAATCCCCTTAACGGCTTATTCCAATTTATGAGTGCTCACAATATTTCCGAATAGGTTTAAAGAACTATAAATCATTAAATCGAAAATAAAATTTTACACGGGGAATTTTTTTATTTAATTTATTATCATTTTTTTTTAATTCTGAACGATTAGATTGTTTGAAATTATAACAGCTTTAACTATCTATTTTGGAAAGCTACTTTCAGGTCCTTAATAATTGTTTAATGAATTTGTAAAATCGTTTAAAAAGCTAGTCGGTATCTAAATACGGTATTTAAATACGCGAAATTTAAAAAGTAATTAACATTAGAAGTAATAACAAATTCGTCATAATTTTGGAACCAATAGCCGAGTGCCAACCCACAAGTTTTTATCCCTCAGCTCAAACGATTTGATTTATTTTAGCATTTTCATTCCGCCATACTCTTCAGTGTTCTTAAACGCAAATTAAAAATTGCTCAAGTTAGAACATTTAACATTGCAGTTGATGAATTTGGAATATTCCATTTTTTAATTAGGTCTTTAACTTTGTACATTTCAACTAAAAAGAGTTCACCTTCTAATAATTATTTTAAAAGTACTATATATTTTTGGTAACTGTTCCAATTTTACATTGGATAACAACTTCTGTCTCCAGTTTTCACATTTTCAACATGCTTTAAAATGTTTCAGCTTCAAATTTTTTGTTTAAAGAGTATTTTTAATGGTTCAGCACTTGAAACGTGTACCTTATTTATTCATAAATAATGTATTTAAGTGTTATAATTGCTTTAATTATTATTCAATAATGGGTAAACTTACTAATTTCAGAGAATTTATCGCGTATTTTAAATATCGTATTTTCAAATATCGTATATTTAAAGAGTAAAGGGGAAAAAGGGGAAGTTTTTTGAGAATAGTGGAAAAAAGGGGAACTAAGAAAAAAGGGGAAGACTGTGCACCCTGTAATCATTTCCGATTAAACAAAGTAAACTAAAATTGTAAAAAAATTATGAATCTTTAAAATTTAATGATTTTTGTTCAAAAATCTCAATTTCCGGAAAAACGATAACAAAGCCGAAAAAGGTAAATTGTTGAAAAATGCTTAATCATTGAAATCTAATCATTTCCGATTAAAAATTCCTATTTCCGGTGTAAAACGCTAACATAACCGAAAATTGTTAAAAATTGCGAATTTATTGGATAATTTGACAGTTTATATTTAATGGCACAAGAGTATTTAAAAGGACAAATGTTTAATCTCCAATTCGCATAAGTTTTTCTATTACATTTCTTGTTCAAAGGGATTATTTCTACATTTAATTTCCAAAATGTCAAATTTAGGATATAAAACAACTTTAGGTAATGAAATGCCAATCAGGTTTTCAATAAAAATGAGTGCGAGATTTTAGAGACATATCGTTACACTACTTTTTTATATAGGCAAATTAAATACAGTGTTATGTGGAATTGTAAAATAGTTGTTGGAGTATAGTTTTGGTTTTAGGGCCCTAAGCCTAAATAATAATTGAATGCAATTAGTAAATTGCGGAATATATTAAATTCGAAAAGAGTCAAGAAATTAAATTTTTTTATTTAATGATGAAATAACATGCATTAAGAAAAGGCAAGGAAGTTGTAAATTTGTCAGGATCTTCAAAGTTTTAAATTAAACTATAAAACTGTAAAAATGACCACAACTTGAGGTTGGGTACGTGTTCTACCCCGTTCGCGATTTGAATTTTATGACTTTTTATGGTGAACATATGCTTTCTTCATCCTTACTGGAATTTCACCAATTTTGCTTTCTCTTTTCAAGTCCAACCAGATGATTTAATCTTTTAAAGTTGTAAAAATGACAGCTGAGGTTAGTTACGGGTTTTACCCGTTACTCCGTTAGCGATTTAAATTTTATAACTTTTTATGGTGAACATATGCCTCCTTCGTCTTTTCGGGGATTTCCCGAACCCTTTTTTTTTACTTTTTCAAATCCACCCATTTCTTCAATTATACATTAATTTAAAATGTCTAATTTTTTTAGTTTATTTCGAATAATTTATTGTGTTTTTTTTTCTTTCTTTCACAATCATTATTTTTTTACACATATTTCAAGATAATTTAATGAATTGTATTTTATACCCCTTGGGATTTTTTCTTTCATTAAGGAACAGAAACAATGAAAAAATTGAAAATATAATGTAGATTTATACTGTATTGGAGCGAGAAACTGGGAAATGACATAAATTTTCAGGAAAAAAAACCTTCCAGTCATTTGAAGTATCAAATTTTATATCATATGATATAATGCAATTAAAAATAAGTTCGATTTCAACTTTTTAAAATGTTAAGTTCAATTGTTAACTTTTTCAATTATGAAAATCATTCAGTTTACAATGCATAATTCTAAAATCTTTCACTTTAAAAATTTTGCATTTGTTTTTAATTTAAAGGATTTAAAAATGCTGTTTTAAGAACTTAGAGTACTTAGACAATTAAAAATTAAAAGCGTTTGAATTTGAAAATTTGTTGGAAAAATGTTTTAAATTGATCAACTGTACACATAAATTAATTCATGTTTTTTGAACCTGAACTAATAGTTCGAGTGTTAAAAATTGAGCAATAATTGGTTTTACAAGACAATTCTGAATCTGTTCAAAATTAAACCATTTACCAATTTTAATGTTGAAAATTCAATTTCCCAATGTTCTCTAAACTTTTAAAATCATAAAAAGGTCAGTTTGCATTCTATATCTAGTATTTAGCACTAATTAGATAATTTTAAACCAGGTGTTTCGTTTACAAAGATAATCGAAGAAGAATTTTTTGGGATTTGGATATAATTAGGATATTTGAATAGTACTTCAAATATCCACAAAAATATTGACTCATCTTTTAACAGGGTGGCCGCAAAACTTAATTTTCAAATCCCCTGACTTTTCCCTCATTAATTTTTCATTTTCTCTCACCATTAATATTTAAAGACCAAATTTCTAATCTTGTAACGTTTTTAAAATAAGATCTTTTATAAATGAAATAAAATAATTTTAAACCCCAATTTATAAATTTTGAATTTATTATTCTCAGTGTTGCCACAGCCTAAGTTCCCTAAGTTACTTGAGAAAAGTAAAAAAAGTGACCTATTTAAACCGAAAAAAAGAATAATTTCTAACCAAATTTAAAAGAATTCCAAAGAATTTGATGAAATTTATAAGGATTCCAGGTGAATTGTACAAAATTCAGAATAAATTCAGAAGATTTCAAAACGATTCAAGTGAATTGGAAAAAAAAAACAATTCAAGTGAATTGGAAAAAAATTCCATTGATTTCAGTAAAATTAGAGTGAATTTAGATAAATTTAAGGGCAATGAGAAGAATTCGATGAAATTCATAAAAAATCATGGTGAATTTTAAACAAATTCAAGTGAATTGAAAATAATAAAAAAATAAAAAAATGCATTCTGAATTCAAGGTGAGTTTGAAAGACTTCGGGATGAATTAAACTAAAACTAAAAAAAATCCATTGAATTGAATAGCATTAAGTAAATTTAGAAGAATTCAATTGAATTAAAAAAGTCAAGAGAATTCCCAAGAATTGAGAATAAATTAATAAGAATTCAGGGTGTATTACTGTATTCCAATTGAATTCAAATGAATTGAAAAAAAATTTGAAAATCTCTTCAAACCTTTGAAACCCTATGAAATCCCTCACTTCTTGATAATAAATTCTTTGAAATTCATTTAAATATTATAAAATCCCGTGCAATTCTACGAAATTGGATATTTTCTGAAATCTTGTAAAATGTATTTAAAAACTCTTAATTTTGTTCTTAAATCCCTTAAAATCATTCAAATCCTTGGAAAAATTCCTTGAAAACTTGTAAAATAAAAATCCCAAAATATTTCTAATCCTTTGAAACCCTTTAAAAATTTTTTTTGCCCTTGAAAATTCCATGGAATTTTAAAAAATACCCTAAATACTTTAAAATTATTTAGAGTCCCTTCAAATTATTAAAATCTGTTAAAAATTCCTTGAAATCTTTCAACCCATTCCGGACGCATGGAGTCATATGACTCTATGGATGTATGTATTCTGAATGGAGTAATTGTAGGGGATGTGTTAAATTGCTTAAAATTACTTAAAATATTTAATATCCTTTGAAACTTTTTAAAGGTCTTGAAAATTCCTTGAAATTTTTAAATATACCCTAAAATGTTTAAAATTCTTTGACATCCCTTTTAAAATTCCCTAAAATATTTCAAATCCTTTAAAAATCTTTTAAAATCCCTTGAAATTTTTTAGAGCTCTTGAAAATTCCTTTGCATTTTTAAATACCCCAAAATCTTTCCAATTCTTTGTCATCCATTTTAAAATTCCATAAAATATTTCAAATCCTTGAACTTTTTCAAGCTCCTGAAAATTCCTTAGAATATTTCAAAACATCCTAAAATTATTAAAATCTCTTTAATTTATTGAAATCTATTAAAAATGTCTTAGAATCTTTCAGTTGAGGTTAATCCATGTGTTAATTTATTGAATGAAAAGTGATCGAACTGATGTTTTCATTTAAAAAAGTGACTATTGTGACTTTACCTTAAGAAAGTGACCATAAAGTGATTTGAGAAAAAAAACCCTGACTTTTTCCTGATTTCCAGGGTTTTCATGTCCTGCGGTCACTCTGCTTGAAATCTCCTCAAATATCTAAAGTCATTTGAATTCACATGAAGTCACTTGAAATCACTGAAATTCTCTTGAAATCTCCTGAAGTTAGTGATCTTCTGAAATCATTGAAATATCCTGAAGTATCTTGAAGTCAGAAACACCCGATCGGGCGAGATGTCAACCCATCGCCAAAAGCAAATAAGATGAAGAAGAAAAAACTTACTTTTTTTGGTTGGAATGAGCTTCTGTAACCAACCGATAACTCCAGTGTCACTGCGATTGGTACCTTCGCCCTTTGAAATGTTGCGGCCAGTCTGAATTAAAAATCTTTCACAAAGGTATTAAACCATTTTTACATGTGTAGGTTTATAAAGTTTCGAAAAGTGAACTTATTTTTAAGAATTTTTATCCTCAAATGAAATATCCTGTTCCATTTTGTTCTCTTTTTTTCCAGATTTTAATTATTTCATTTGAATAATGAAAATTCTTTAAATTTGACAAACTTCATAATAAAATTTTGCAAAACAGTCGTAGAAAATAGTTTCAGCTTCTTTTTTAAACTATGTTTAAACATTCGAGGTAAAGAAATACAATCCAATTAATAATTAAACTCAATACATTTATTGGCACTTGCATAGAAAATTAACGCAATGCAATAGTTCACATATTTTTTAAACCATGTAGAATCTTGTATTCTAGTGCCTTTTCAAACTTTGAAGTATAAGTACCACAACACCTAATAATAAACATATTGTCAGCGAAAACATATTAATATTATCAGTCCTCTTAATTATCAGTCTTGACAATTTTCGTAGGCACTGTTTCTCTCGATAATACTTTGAAGTTTTTAAAAAACTATTTTACTTCTATCACGTGTGATAATACTATTTAGGTTCATTCTCGCTTATCAAAAGAAGCATCTTAAGACTAATTCTTGCCTTAAAGTTAAACGCTTTTGAAGTATTACTCACATACTTATCTAGAAATCTTTTAATCGTTGATAAAATTATAAGTCTTATTTTTCAATTATTTACATTAATACTAGTTAAACAACAAATCTTTCCCGTTTCTTTGCAAGATTCGAGCTCCACAGTTTTTTCCAACTTTTGGAAACGCCACCCTGAAATAAAAAATCAATTTATTCACCCTATTCTATATTCTATATATTTTTTAATCATTCGAATCTCAAGGAATTTTGTTATAGAGAAGTTTATTAGTACCTTTACTTTACATAATATTAAATTCCGGGTCGTTTCCCTGTTTTGTCCCGGTCAATTTAAAATAGTTCAAAAGATCTAAATGACTTCTAAATCAGAATAAAAATTATTTTCAAAAACTCCCATTCCATGTCAAAAATTCACTGTTCTAAGTCAAATAATAATTCTTTATGAAAATTCCCTGTCCTAAATTCTAAATTATAATTCTCTACGCCTACGGGAAGTACCTGTTGAACAGTGAAAATTATACTTCTTTACGGAAATTCCAGAGATTATTTTCGTGAATTTCCTTTTTATAAATAATAATTAAAATTATTTTCCAAAATTTTCCCATTCTTTGTCAAAAATGACCAGTACCAAGATAAAATAATTATTCTTTCTACAATTCCTTATTCCAAGTCGGACTTATATTTATTTACAACATTTTCTAATATTTGGAAAAGGGAAGTTTCAAATGCTTGAAAATTTTTATTTACAAAAAAAAAAGATTAAATTCAAACAAATTCTGATTTGGATAAAGGGATTTTCAAAATCAGACGAATTCTGACTTGGAACAGGAATTGTTTATGTAAATTCCCTTTTTATAAATCAGAATTAAAATTATTTTCAAAATTTTCCCGTTCCATATCAAAAATATTACCTGTTCCAAGACAAAATTATAATTATTTACGCAATTCTCTGTCTCAAAGTGAAAATAATATATTTTTTTTAACGAAAATTCCCTCTCTCAAGTCTCACTTGCATTTATTTCAAAAATTCCCGGTTTCAAGTAAGAATTATATTTAGTTACAACATTTTCTATTGTAATGCAGAAATATAGTAAGTACTTTTTACTAAAAATTGGAGGAGGCAAGATTCAAATTATGGCAAATCTTCATTTACATTTTTTTTTTAATTTAAACAAGTTGTGATTTGGAACAGGGAATTTTCAAAATCTGACGAATTCTGACTTGGAATAAAAATCTGTTCCAAGACAAAATTTTAATTCTTTACTAAATTTCCAGTTCCAAAGGGAAAATTATAATACTTTGCGGAAATTCCATATTTATTTACACTTTATATTATAATTCACACACACAGTAACTCTCTTTTCTCAAAATTTGGAAGGAAGTTTCAACTTCTGGTAAATTTTCACTTGCAAAAAGCAGAACGGTGATCGTTTTTGTAAATACACTTTTTATAAATCAGAGTCAAAATTATTTTCCAAAATTTCCTGTTTAATGACAAAAATTACCTGTTCCAAGATAAAATTAGAATACTTTACGGGAATTTTTGTTTGATCTTTAATTTATTTATTCTCCGTCCAACTCAGAATTATACTTTTTTTTTTTAATTTTCTATACCAATAAGTCAAAATTAAATTCATTTCCAAAATTCCCTGTTTCGAATCAGAACTATATTTATTTACAATTTGTTCTATTATAATTCAGAAATATAGTAAGTCTTTTTCTAAAATTTGGAACCGGGATTTTTTTTAATTCCCTTCTAAATCAGAATTAAAATTCTTTTCAAAAATTCCCGTTCCATGTAAAAAATGTTCTGTTTCAAGTCAAATTATAATTCGTTACAGAAACTCCCTGTCCTAAAGTAAACATTATAATTCTTTTCAAAATTCTCTGTTCTAAACTCAAAGTTATAATTCTTTACGCCTTTACGGGAACTCCATATCCTAATTGTCAAAATTATATATATATTTACTGAAATTCATTCTCCAAAACACAAAACTATAATTTTTTACTCAAATTCCCTGTTCCAAAACAAAAATAAAAATTCTTTTCGTGAATTTTTGTATATTTCTTTTATTTATTTCCTATCCTAGCTCAGAATTTTAAAATAACAAACTTTTAGAAAATTCTCAATCTCAAAGTCGAAATTTATACTTTTTTGCTGAAATCCCCTGTCCCAAAACAGAATTATAATTCTTTTAGAAAATTCGCTGCTCCAAGTCAGAATTCTAATTGTTTTGGAAAATGAATTGAATTTGATTGAATTGAAAAAAAAAATCATTTTCAACCAAGAAAGATGAATTTTCAGTCCAAAAGGACGAATTTTCTATACAAAAAGACGAATGTTAACAAAACAGTTGAATTATCGACCAAAAAATATGTCTTTTTAAAAAAGAATTAAATTTTCATTCAAATGACAAACAGATTGTATTTCAACCACAAACAGTTGATTTTTCAGCCAAATAGTTCAATTTTCAAACAAAAAAAAACACATGTTTTAGAAGACAGCTGAATTATCATTGTGAAAAGCTGAATTTCCGACTAAAATAATAATTTTAAAGAAATATAGATAAATTTTCAACCAAACAGTTGAATTTAGAAGGAAAACTTTTTTTCAAACAAACAGTTGCATTTATAACCAAATAGTTGAACTTTCAATCAAGAGACGAATTAAAAAAAAACGGTTAAATTCTCAACAAAATAAATTTTTAACCAAAAAGAATTATATTTAAACCCAAAACAGTTGAATTTTCTTATTGGGTTCTAATAATTTAGTTCGACTTTATGCGAAAAAACGAGACACAGAGGAAGTTCTTGAAAACAGGGGAAAAAATGAATTCTTTAAAAAAAAAAAAGGTAAAGAGGGGAATAGGGAAAAGAGTGTGCAATCCCTGACTAAAATTTAATATGTTGGCTTTTCTTACTTGATAAATATTTTTACATATATTTTTTACCATTAAGGTCGTTTTCTTATGTGTTGCTGTTTAAATTAAAACTAACAATTATTTTATAAACTTTAAAGTTTTTTTTAAACCTTAACGTTTTTATTGAAAATTAAACAAAATTCTCGATTCAGTGGCCACCCGGGCTGGGCTTGAAAAAGCGGAAAAAAAAGGTTGGGGAAATTTCAGAAAGGATGAAGGAGGAAGCATATGTTCACCATAAAAAATCATAAAATTCAAATCGCTAACGGGGTAAAACCCGTACCCAACATTAGCGGTCACTTTTATATAGCTTTAAATTTAAAATATTCTGTCCATTTTTTAACTTCCTTACCTTTTTTAATGTATTTCATTTCGACATTAAATTAAAAGATTTAATTTATTGAATCTCTTTTCAAATTTAATATATTCCATATAACTCCGTGAATAATTTTTATGAATAAATTTCATGTTATATTATTTCATACCATATAAATTATAAAGCATTCAGTATTACTTCTGAAGTTAATAATTTTTTTTTTAATTTAGTGCATTTAAATACGACTACTTAAACGATTTACGAATTCTTTAATCAATAAATAAGGACCTGACATCCGATTTCGTATTTTAACGACTAGCCAAAAATTTACCTGTTAATTTCGCTTGAATTGCTTGCTGAGTTTCTTGACCTCTCCGTTATTGTTATTGTCATTTGCACGCCATTCGGCGTCAAAAAGTAGAGTATTATTAATACTAACGATTTCATTTGTCGGCTGCTTCCTTTTAAACATTTCCACAGTTGGTATTGAGCCGTTGAACGGCCTTCTAACAACCCTTACAAGAAAATTGTGACGCTCCGGCGCAATTTCTTTTAATCTCGCTACCTTTTCTTGATCAAAAGAAGAGTACGGAACATTGTACAATTCAATTTTTATGGCCTGAAAAAAATATATATAAGTGAACAGAATAAGGGGTCGATCAACAACTACGTCACACTTTCAGGGGGGGGGGGCAGTTAGTGAGGTGGCAGTGGGGGCACATAATGTGACATGACACATGGAAAATATAATAACAACATTTTGAAATACTTGAAAAAATGAAAATTTTACTGAATTTATTTCACAACTAAAATACGAAACTTCGCAAACTTTCCCCTATTTCCCTCCAAACCCCCCTTTTTTTAAGAATCCCTCTTTTTTCCTGTTTTCAAGAAACTTTTCCAGTTTCTCATTTTTTCGCTTAAATGCGAACTGAATTAATAGAAACTAATACGAAAATCCAAATATTTATTGTTGAAATTTAATTCTCCTTGCATGAAAAGTCTAATATTATATTTTGTGTTCAAAATTCACCTCTTTTTGATGAAAACTCTACTATTTGGTTGAAGATTGAACTATTTTGTTGAAAATAAATTTTCCTAACTGAAAATTGATCGTTTTTAGTAAAAAATTCAAATACATGGTTAAAAGTTGAACTATTTTATTCAAAATTCATTTTATTGGATTAAGATTTTAATATTTTGTTGAAAATTCGTTTTGCCTTTGTTAAAAAATAATATTTTTTACTGAAAATTTAAATATTGCATTGCTGGTAAAAAGTTTAACGTTTTTAGGTGGAAATTCAACTATTAAATTTTTCATCGACAATCCATCTTTGTGGTCGAAAATTCAATTACTTGGTTGAAAGTTCAACTATTTCGTTAAACAATCATTTTATTCGTGGAAGATTGAACTATTTTGTTGAAAATACGTTTTTTTGCATGAAAAATAAATTTCTTAACTGAAAATTGATCATTTTTCGTTGAAAATTCAACTACTAAAGTTTTCATTGAAAATTCAACTACAAATTTGGTAGAAAATTTTCAACTACTTTGTAAAACATTAATTTTATTGGTTTAATATTTTACTACTCTGTTGAAAATTAACTTTTTCAACTGAAAATTAAAAAATTATATTTTTTGTTCAAAATTAATCGTTTTTAGTTGAAAATTTATGTATTTTGTTGTAAATTCGTATTTTTTGGTAGAAAATTAACCTTCTTGATTCATGATTCAACTACTTGGTTAAAAGTTGAAGTAATTTGTTAAAAATTTATTTCATTAATTGAAGATTCATATTTTTGGTGGAAAACTTAAACTTAACCCTCAAGCGCTAAAACGGGCCCCAGGGACCCGGACGTTTTTTTCAGGATTGTATTTTTCCAAAAAGTTTTCTCATTTTTTGCAAAATATTTATTATACGCAATTAATTTTCATATCTATTGTTGCGAGACTCTGGGCTACAATTAAAAAAGATGGAGCTAAGTCTCTTTAAACCGGAGATACTTCAGTTTGAAGTTTTCTTGTGTCTGCTGGACCCATTCTACGTGGAACGGAAAATTTCGACGTTCTAGCCCTTGAGGGTTAACTATTTTGTTGAAAGTTCGACTTTTTTGGGTTGAAAATCAATTTTTTTAATTGCAAATTTAACTATTCTATTTTTCGTTGAAAATTAAAGTTTTGGTTAAAAATTCAACTTTTCTGTAAAAAATTCCTCTTCTTGGCTTAAATATTCAACTGTTTTGTTGAAAATTGGTCTTTTTGGCTTAAAAATGTCACTTTTTTGTGGAAAATTCTATTATTTTGGTAGAAAATTCAACTGTTTTGTGAAAAATTCTCCTTTTTGGCTTGAAAATTCAACAATTTGATTGGCATTATTTCTCCCTTGAATGAAAAATCTTTATTGGTTATTGAAAATATATCTCTTTTGGTAGAAATTTTATCTTGTTTGATTAAAGGGACAACTATTTGGATAAAAAATACTATATTCTACTCTATTCTTGGTTAAATTCAACTGTTTTTTTATTTAAAATTAAAATCTTTTTTGGTTGAAATATCAATTATTATCACTTTCGTTGAGAATTAATCTTTTTTGGTTAAGTCGGACTGTTTTTTATTTTAAATAAAAATCTTTTTCTGGTTGAAATATCAACTATTATATTTTTTGTTGAGAATTCATATTTTTTATTGAAAATAAAAGTTAAAAGTTTAACTTCTTTGTTAAAAATTAAATTTTTTAAATTCATCATTTTAGTTTAAATTTCAATTATTTTGTTAAAAACTCAAATATTTTATTAAAACGTAATCTTTTTTGGTCGAAAATTTAGCTGTTTTGTTGAAAATTGAACTGGCGTTGAGAATTCGTCTTTTTGACTTAAAAATTAAACTATTTGGTTAAAAATTCAACTATTTTTGGTTGAATTTTAATCTTTTTTGTTTAAGAATTCGACCAATTGGGTGAAAATTCAACTATCTGGTTAAAAATGATACTATTTTTATGAAAAATCGTCCCTTTCGCTTGAAATTTCAACTACTTGGTTGTAAATTCAACTGTTTAGTTGATAAATAATTTTCATTGTTGAAAATTCAACTATTTGTTTAAAAATACAACTGGCTGTGGTTGACGTTTATTATGTTTTTTTTTAACTTAACCATTTGGTCGAAAATTCATCTTTTCAGGTTCAAAGCAGCTTTGTATGATGATCTGTGCCGAAGAGGAAGGGTGAAAAAAGTGTACAAAATATCGTAACGTAGTTTTTGAATAGCCCCTAAGATAAATTCAACGAAACAATTCAGGTAAAAAGTGAATTAAAGAGTTCTACTCACTTGGGCAGGGAAACAAGCCAAAAATGGCGAAACCTCTTCCAAATCTACCAATTCGTTGACACTGATCGTCATATTTTTCCCGGAATCAAGCAGACATACGTCGACTTCTGCAGTTCTTTTGTTAAGATTATTTATACCCACTCGGTACCATTTTTCATCTTCAGGAGATTTAATCAAATATAACTGCATACACTCCACGTACTTTGCAATGAATTTGCTCAAATTTTGGTTCAGTTTCTTTTCGGCCAGCAAGCTTATACGGTTTTCTAAATACTTCAAGTCATCATTTTTAAGTCGAACATAAACTTCTCCATTTTGGCTGATATGAGTTACAATAACTTCAGTAATGCGTCGTTCCTGCAAATAAAAATATTAAATAATTTCGGTGAAATCTTGGGCTTTAAAACAGGGTGGCCGCTTTAATCGAGGAAAAAATTCCCGGTTATTTCCAGGTTCACAAAACTTTTCCACTGTCATTGGAATTTGAAGATTTGAAGTCTTTTAGCTGAACACTTTTTCAAATGAAGTTGTAAAAACTGAATTGCAAGTTAAAACACTCAGAATGAAACTATTTTGAATTGCAAACTTTAAAAAATAAAAATTTTAAAATTTGAACGCGCAATAATTTACATGTATAACATGGAAGCTTTTAACATTTTTCAATTTAACAATTTTAAATTAAGTGCCGTTAAATTGCAAAATGAAACATTTTAAACTTTTGTTAAGTACATAATATACTGTTCAAAGATTTTAAAATATAAAAATCAACGCTATCATTTTCAATGCTCCAAATTGATGAATGAATCAAGTTTTTAAATTTTCAAAATTATATCATTTTAAGCAATTTTAAGTTGGAAACATTAAAAATTCAAAGATTACAATATATTTTTTTTTTAATTGAACCCTGTTTACATTAGAAGTTAAATTACTTTAATTTTAAGACGTTACAAATTAATAATTTTTCGATTTTTATTTACAAATCAAAATTTTGTTTTTAAATCTTTTTAAATATTCTCTTAAAATTATGTTTCTTAAAATAAAAAATCAATTAAAATAAGAAAGCTGCAAAATTTTACTTCAAAATCTTTAAAAATCTACATTTTGTTACAAATTTGTTAAGCTTTTGGAGTTTTCAATTATTTAAAAATTTGTTTAAAACTTCTAAATATCTTTAAAAATGATTCGAAGTTTTCCTGAAGCTTTTAGTAAATCTTCCAAATTACAAAAAATGCCTTAAAATCGTCCAAATTCTTTTTTGACAATTTTGGGAATCTTTTGAAATGTTCTCTTTTAAAATGAATTTTTCAAAATAAACTAATAAAGGATACTTTTCAATTTTCCTAGGAATCTTAACATATTTTTTTTATTCTTTTGATACCTCCTAACTGCTTCTAAAAACTTCTAAACTTTTATTTAAAGATCCTCAAGAAACTACATTTTGTTAAACATTTTTTGAAATCTTTTCAAGTTTAAAATTTTTTTAAAAATATTTTCAAACCTTCTAAATATCTCTTTAAACTTACTTCAATTTTTCCCAAATTAATAATTGGTCAATTGTTATTTATTCCAAACTTTCTACCGCTACGGAATTTTCCATAATACTAACCCCCTTACCAGCTCGTTCAGGGCTAAAGTTACGGAAAATTCCGTAATACTAATAGCCCTATACTTTACCGGTTGGTTTAACGAAAAATTCCGTAATACTAGTCAATGCCTATTTATTTATCAAAATTTGTTTTGGTTGCAAAATCTTTTTAAATAATGTGTTAAAATTATTATTTTTTTTTTAAATAAAAAATCATTACAAATTTCCCCAGGAACCTTAAGAAATTCTTTTTATTATACGAAAAACTTTTTAAATCGTTAAAAAGCTTCAAGATTTTATTTTGAAATACATAGTTTTAAATTAAGTTTAAATCTTTTCAAATCTCTAAATATCTCTTAAACTTGAACGAATTTTTTCAAAACGAATAATTGTACGTTATTTATAGAACAAAATTCATCAATTTCACTTACAAAATAAAATCGGTAATATAGAACAATTAAATTTGTAACTTTCAAAGTTTAAATTTAGTCAAACATTGCTACATATTAAAAAATTTTTCTTTTTCTTAATTAAAAATTTTCAAATTTATTGGGTTAAAAATGGATTATTTAAGACTGAAACTACATTTGAACTGGATTTCAAATTGAATAAACGCGTTAGATTATGAATCTACTGATTCAAAAATTATTTTAAAATTGAAAATAGTTTATAAAGTTTCAATCAGACGTTTACATTTACTAAGGTTTTCGAATGAAATGAAAATCTGCATATTGTTTAATTTTGAACAGATTCAGAAACTTCATGTAAAATCAATTATTGTTCAATTTTTAATACTCGAACTACAGGTCAACTTAAAAAATCAATAATTTATATTTACAGTTGATCAACTTGAAACGTTTTTTGTCAAAAAATTTCAATTTCAAACGCTATTAATTTTTAAATGTTGAAAGTCTTCAAAACTGCTTTTTAGAATTCTTTAAATCGAAAATGTACCCTTAAAAATGGAGATCTAAAATTGACAATTTTGATAGTAACAGGTTTTAGAGTAATACACTGTAAACTGAATGATTTCATAATTTAAAAAGTTAAAAATTGAACTTAACATTAAAAAAAAAGTTGATATCAAACTTATTTTAAATTGCATAATATCATGTCACAGAAAATTTGTGACATTTCAAGTGGTTCGATAGATATTTCTTCTAAAAATTTGTAAAATTCCTGTTCAAAAAATAAATTCACTGCCATTTCCGAGTTTTCCCCGGTCCAGCGGCTACCCTATAAAGGTGAGCTTATCAAAATTAACACACCGGCTTGAGCTGGGGATCAATCATGCATGATTTTATGATTTCTATAGACATAGCCTTATTTAGATTGACAAGATCTGGACCTTGGCTGTCATAGAAAACAACGGATTTACATCCATCCTCGGAATTAGAACTCTGAAGGTTTACGCAGAGATGTTGATCCAGAAGGTAAGCCTGTGCAACTACTAGAGCTTCTTTGTAGTCTTCAAAATCTTCTAAATCGTACAAAGAGAGCCTTACAGCCTAAAAAGAAGTACGAACAATTAAATCTCATTATCAGGGGAACCCTTTTTTTATTATATTAATATCGCACCAAAAACATCTGCGATGCAAAAAATCTGCCAAGATCAACTACATATATGAATTCGTCAAATCAAAGTTGGCCAAGTAATTTGGAAAAAATATTCATCATAAAATGTATAATGAAACTTTTTTGAAAAGTACCCTACATAAATTTGTAAATAAATTTTTAAAATACCATATTAGACATTATAAAACTTGGGTTTATATTATACCGCAAATCTCCCATTCCCAGAAATTTTTTATTAAAATCATTTTACTTAACATTCAATTCCGCCAAGTTTTATAATGTCTAATATGGCTTCTTAAAATGCACAACAAATTTTCGGTAGGATACTTTATAAAAAAGTTTCATTATATATTCCATTATGAATATTTTTTCGTAAATTACTTGGCCAACTCTGATCTAACAAATTCATATAGTTCTACTTTGCATATTTTTTTAATCGCAGATGTTTTTGTTGGGATTTCATTTTTTTTATAATTGAACAAAATAATAAGATAGGTACGCTCAATTCATGGTACCACGTTATTCAATTAAAATTTTGATTCGATTTTTAAATTTCAATTCAAAATGGAAAGAGTAGCTACGTTCACTGAACTTAACTGATACTTTTATTTTCTATAAGATTTTGCAGAAATATATTTTATTCTTTCGAATCAAAAATGCGTTATTGTTGAATGATTGTAAAAATATTTAATTTTTCACCTGTGCTCAACTCTGCAGGCTAATCCATCCAAACGATTAATACCAAATTTTTACGAAATAAATTCTCGATACTTACTGTAAAAATGTTTGATATTTTGAATATATTTACAACATTACCATTTTCTTCATCTCTGAATGATAAATTTTTACACTAAATACCTAAAAATTTTAAATGTATTGAAGATATAAAAAATGCCTACAAAATTGATCGAGCATCTGTTGCTACTGACTTCTGGTTAACATTTTGTGCCAACCGATTCGATAAATTATGATGCAGAGGTAAGCTCAGGTGAAGAAATCGATTTTAAATTTCGATAAAAAAATGCATTTTTTATGAATTATTGTACAAAAATTAAAATTTTTACCCGTGCTCACCTCTGCAGACTTTAATCTATCCAACCGGATTTACATTCAATTTTAATGAGAAGTCTGTAACAAAGGCGGAACCAGAAAATTTTTCGGAGGGGATGATTGTGAATTTTCTTCAACGAATGTATGTATAAAAAAGAAAATTCTATTTTTTTGTTAAAAATTCCACTGTTTTGTATAAAAATTCGATCTTCTAAATTGACAATGATTATTCTTTTTTAATGAAAATTTAACTATTTCATTTTTTGTTAAAAAGCGATTGAAAATTCGTCTTTTTTGGTTGCATTCAATTTCATTTTATTCAAAATTAAAATCTTTTTTTTTGGTTTAAATATCAGCTATTGTATTGTTTACTGAAAATTCATCTTTTTAGGTTCAAAATTCAACTTATTGGTTGAAAGTTGAACTACTCACTTAAAAATTCATTTCTTTGGTTGAAAATCGAACTATTTCGTTAAAAAACTATTCCTCTTCGGGGTCAAAATTAATCTTTGAACTCAAAATTTAACTACATATTTGATAAATTTGGTTGAAAAATAACTTTTTTGTTGAAATTTCATGTTTTCGCGTTGAAAAATGAACTGTTCTGTATAGAAAATTCGTCTTTTCGTTTCAACAATGTGGTAAAAAATTCAACTATGTGGTAGAAAAATCAACTGTTTTGTAAAAAAAATTTTTTTATTGAAAATTAATTTTTTCAAATGAAAACTTAACTATTCCATTTTTTGTTAGAAATTGATCTTTTTAGTTTAAAAAGTCAACTATTTGGTTGGAAATTTGTGTAATTTGTTGAAAATTCGTCTTTTTAGTAGAAAATTCATCTCATTCATTGAAAATTCAAATATTTGGTTGAAAATTAATGACATTTCCTGAAAATTTATTTTTTGGGTTAATAACTAATTTTATTCACTTAAAATTTAACTATTTGATTAAAAATTAACTTTTTGTTGAAGATTCGTTTTTTTATTGAAAATTATTTTTTAAATGGAATAGTTAAATTTTAATTTTAATTATTAAAATTTAACTATTCCATTTTTGTTTAAAAACTGATCTTTTTAGTTTAAAAAGTCAACTATTTGGTTGAAAATTTATTTAATTTGTTGAAAATTCGTCTTTTTTAGTAGAAAATTAATCTTCTTGGTTAAAAATTTATCTTTTTCGTTGAAAATGTAATTACTGGATTGAAAATCCGCTGTTTTTTTTTTTAGAAAGCTCGTCTTTTTAGCTTGAAAGTTCCACTATTTGGTTCAAAATTTATTTATTTTGTTGAGAATTCGTCTTCTACTTAGTTATTCTACATTTTGGATGAAATATTTTTTCTTTACTGACTGAAAAATCTTTCTTTCTTGAGGATTCAAGTATTTTGTTGAAAATTCGTCTTTTTCATTCAATTCTACTGTTTTTGATTTGAAATGAAAATCTTTCCTTGGTTAAAATATCATCTACTATTACACTTTTTGTTGTGAATTCGTCTTTTTTAGTTGAAAATTCGCCACTATTGCTTTGAACGTTGAACTACTTTCTTAATTCATAAGAAACATTAAGATCTGCCCCCCCCCCCGCATCTTTAGTTATTTTTAGATGACCCCTAAATAAATTCAGGAAAAAAAATTTAGTCGGCAAAAATTACGTCAGATAGTGTGTGTGTGCGTGTTTTTTTTTTGGGGGGGGGGGGCAAAACTTATGGATCCTAACAAAGGAAGATACATGGTTCCGAATTTCAGAAATTTGTTCATCTCTGAATTTTCATTCTTTACACTAAATATGTAAAATTGTAAAAACTATTCAAGATGCGGAAAATTCCTGCAAAACTATCGAGAATCTCTTGCTACTGACTTCTCGTTAAAACTTGGTGAAAATCGGCTCGACAGATTTGGATGTAGAGGTGAGTACAAGCCGACAATTTTTGGTTGTTATGGTTTGTTTTAAACTCACAATTTCTAAGATATTCAGATAAAATCATACCTAAACTTATTTTGGAAAGGTTGGTTAGTCAGCTGCAAAGTTTCATTGAAATCGGTATAGAATTGCGCCAAAGTACATTATTATTCCAGATAAGGATTCTTGGTAGCTTTTTTTTTTTTTACTTGGCGACGATTCGTTACCGTAAATCTTGATAACTTGTTTTCTAATTAAATTAAAAAAGTGGCAAAGTACCTGAGCTGGAAGAACGTAAAACTGTTTATCCAAGATATGGAGCAGTTTAGCATGACAAGTGTTACTCTTGCCGTTGTCGATGAAGAATATTGTGGCCTTCTCCGTGCTTGGCTCATATTCTTTGCATTTGACTCGGACCCACTTATCTCCTAGGCAAATTGTGTAACAAACGCCTGGAACAATCGTCTTTGCTTTCGTTGACAGTGAGTTCATAGTGTAGAATTTTTTCATTTTTTCCTGTAGTTTATCCCGTTTTTCCTATTTCAACAGACCAGCAACTCATGAAAGATAGTTTCCGGTCGAGACTACATAATAGGCAGTTTTTATTATTGTGATAAACTTACACTATGATCTTCGCCGACGAGTTTACACCAAATTTCGGTCGTACTCAACACTTCTGATACGTGCATTATCACGTAAGGATCATCAGGCCATTCGAAAACTTCAGGAGCTTCAGGAGTCTTGAATTAAAATGGCATTATTACGTATTTAAAAGAGAAAGCTTTTAAATTTTTGTTGGCAAGATAAAGCTTTTAAATTTGTTGGCAACATGGCAGTAAAAATTGGAGAAATCTCATTTGGAACAGGGAATTTTGGAAAAGAACTATAATTCTGAGTTAGAAAATCACATAATTTTTTGTCGTAAGAATTACAATTCTGATTTGTAACAGAAAATTTTGTAAGAAAATGATAATTCTGAATTTGGACAGGGATTATTTTCCACAATTCCCGTTCAGTGTCAAAATTTCTTCTTCCCAAATCAAATAATAATTCGTTACGAAAATTCCCTGTCCTGAAGTCTGAATTATAATTCTTTACGGAAATTCCCTGTCCCAAAGTCTAAATTACATTTTTTATGGAAATTCCCTGTTATAAGTCACAATTACATTTATTTCCAAAAATTCCCCCTTCGACTCAGAATTAAATTTGTTTACAGCATTTTATATTATAATTTAGAAATACAGTATCTCTTTTTTCTCTAAAATTTAGAAGAGGGAAGTTTTACATTCTGGCAAATTTTTATTCGCAAAATAAAAGAATGGTTAAATTCACACAAATTCTGCTTTGGAAAAAGGAATGTTTGAAATCAAACGATTTCTGACTTGGAACAGGGATTTTTTTCGTAAATTCCCTTTTTATAAATCAGAATTAAAATAATTTTCTAAACTGTTACCTTTTCATGTCAAAAATGACCTGTTCCAAGACAAATTTATAATTATTTCCGAAATTCCCTGCTCCAAGTCAGAATTATATTTATTTACAAAATTTTCTAATATATATATATATATAATTCAGAAATACAGTAACTCCCCTTTTTCTAATTTTGGAACAAGGAATTTTCAAAATATGACGAATTCTGACTTGGAACAGGGATGGTTTTTGTAAGTTTCTTTTTAGAAATCAGAATTAAAATTATTTTCAAAAATTTCCCGTTCCATGTCATAAATTACCTGTTCCAAGACAGGATTATAAATCTTTACGATATTCCCTGTTCCAAAGTTAAAATAATAATTCTTTACGGGAATTTTTTTGTATATTTCAATTATTTATTCCCTGTCCAAACAAAGAATTGTAATTCTTTTAGAAAACTTCCTATACAAAGTCACGATTTGATTCATTACCAGAATTTCCTGCTCCAGGTCAGAATTATATTTATTTACAAAATGTTCGATCATAATTCAGAAATATAGCAACTCCCCTTTTCCAAAATTTGGAAGAGATAAGTTTCAAATTGTGAAGAATTATGAGTTGGAACACGGTTTTTTTTTTAATTACCTTCTTCTGAATCAGAATTGAAATTATTTTCAAAATTCCCATGAAACTCCCGGTCTTAAAGTAAAAATTATAATTCTTAACGAATTTTCCTGTTTTGAAGTGAACCAAAAATTAAAATAAACAATTTTCACGGAAATTCCCAGACCTATTTCGGAATTCTAATTCTTTTAGGAAATTCCCTTTGCCAAAGTAAAATCCTTGCGGAAATTGCCTGTCCCAAACTAAAAATTATATTTACTAAAATTCCCTGTCCCAAAGTAAAAATTATAATTCTTCATGAAAATTCTCTGTCGTAAACTTAAAATTATAATTCTATACTAAAATTCTCTGTGCTAAAGTAAAAATCATAATTCTTCACGGGAACTCGCTGTCCTAATCTCAAAACTTTCTTGACGTGAATTTTTAAAAATATTTCATTCATTTATTCTCCGTCCAAACACAGAATTATAATTCTTTTACGAAATTCCCTATACCAAAGCACAATTATTAAAGTAATTTCTAAATTTCCCTATTCCAAATGAGAATTATGATTTTTCACAATTTCCTTGTTCCAAGTTAGAATGAGAGTAATAAAATATATGAAACCACTTTTAATTTGCATATTAGTACATTCGAGAATTCAACCTGTTTTTTAAATTTTATAATAAATGAACAATTAAAATTCAAAAATATATTAATTCATTTTTTCTATCATTCTGTGATAGTTTAATGTCTCTATGCAAATTTAAATTCACAATAATAGGTACAACTCAAAGAATAAATTTAAATGCTAAACGACAAGTTCGTCCTGATTTTGAAACTGTGCACAGAAGAGCAATTTATAATATAGTTAATAACAGATTTGTACAGTTAAAAGAATTGGCTGCTCTGCTGCAACTACAATTTTTTGTAGAACTTTTTTAACTGTGCAAAGTATTTTCTTAACATTTTTCGTATCTGTTTGCAACAAAAATGCGAAAATTCGATTTTATGACAAAAAATTCTCCTGGCCACAAAAGTCATTTAGCCCGCATAAAACTCACAAGATATTTTCTTAATGATAATACAAATTCAATAAAAAATTGTAAAAAAAAAGTGTGGGTTTATTGAGAAAATTTACTTTTAATATTTTCAGAAAAATCGCCGCCATTTTGTTAATTTAAAAAGTTTTCTAGATTTTCTCACGCATTTCGAAAGGAGGCGATAAACTCCACCGCATAAAATGGAAAGAAATCTTGTATCTCAATTAGGTCAGAAGTTATATAATTTTAAAGAAAAAATTGGGGTCTTTTTGAAAAACAAAGCAAAAAATTCAAATACGCATAACTTCGTAAACATTTTTTTTACAAATCGCAAAAATACGTATGACCTAATTTCTTCTAAAAAACAACATATTTTGACCCCGAGAGATTCTGCGAATTAAAACCTACCTGATTTGAAATGGATTGGTTCTAAAAAAACGGGCGAAAAAAGCGCAAATTTTATCTTTAAATAAATGGAAAATTACTACGTTAAGTTAATAAGAAATGTATTATTATTTCATAAACACTCACGAATATAAAAAATCGTCTCAAATATATTGAATTTTTTGAAATAGACGAGCTTTTCCATCATGTAAGAACTTTTCGGTTCTTTTATTCTCATTCTAAAAATTTAATCTGATTTCATTTGATTTAATAAAATTACAAAATAGCTTAAGAGGACATAAAATAATATGACAATATTTTTGAGTTGGTCTATAAAAAAATATATTGAAAAATAAAGACATTAAACGGGAACATATAGGCTTAACCGACTTAAAAATTCTTACCTTTGGCCGCGTCATCAAAATGCTGGTATTATTAACACCTGTTTCAACGATAATTTCCGAGCACCCGTTTACAATCCGCATCCAGTCTTCTGGAAGTGACTCCTTAAACTCCTCTTGATAATACATCGTGAACTGCGAGGAGAAAATTCCGTATGGATGCGAGTCCAGAATCCTTAGCATCCGTTCTTCCAGCAACTTTTCGTCCCTAGTAACAGGCAGCATAATTGATCTATTTTTTTCTTTAAGATCATCTAATGCTATTTTCACCGCTATCAACTGTGCTGCCTTCTGGTTTTTAGCCTCCTTCGGGTAGCTACTGTATTTCTCCCTGCCTACCTGTAAAACAGAAATTAAAAATTAGTACGACGACGATAGGGAGTTGTACACTGATTAAAAACTATTTTTTATAATTTCCTGAAAGTTTGAACGAGTAGAAGTGCAAACAAGTCAATTTCATTCTATATTAACTCATAATTTTAATTCTAGAATATAATAATTGCTTACCATGACTTGGGCGTAAATGGTACCATTTCTTGCTGGCACAGTTTTGTATTCGGGAAGTGTTAACTTCAGGTCGGCAGCGAGAGCTCGCAGCTCATCCTCAGGAGTGTTCTCAGCGAATCGGTTGATGTTGTTTGAATTCACCTTCTGCAGGACAAAAAATTTGTATGAAGCAAACTTTTATATTATTTTATCATCAGGATGTCTACCCGATGGATGATTTCAAATTCCTGGTCATTTCCCGATTTTCCCATGGGCAATTGTGCATTTTCCCCGGTAAATTTAGAAGTGCAAAAGATTTTTTTAAATTTCAAGAGGTTTCTAAACATTTTATTTGGAATAGAAAATTTTGTAAAAGAATTATAATTCTTAATTTGAACAGGGCTTTTTTTTATTTCCTTCTAAATCAGAATTAAAATTATTTTTCCAAACTCCCGTTTCACCCAAGTAAAATAATTATTCTTTACGAGAATTCTCTCTCCTAAAGTCTAAATTATAATTCTTTATGGAAATTCCTTGTACCAAAGTGAAAATTATAATTCTTTACGAAAATTCTCTGTTTGAAAGTAAAAATGGTAATCCTTTACGGACACTGCCTGCAGGCAATGTCCGTAAACATGTGGAACATGTTCCAAGTCACAATTACATATATTTCAAAAAATTCCCTGTCCCAAATCAGAATTATATTCCAGAAACATTTGAAACAAGCAATTTTCAAAATCTGATAAATTCTGACTTGGAAACTGGAAACAGTGATTGCTTTTGTAAATTCCCTTTATAAACCAGAATTAAAATTATTTTCAACAATTTTCCCTTTTCATGTCAAAAATTACGTGTTCCAAGTCAGCATTATATTTATTTACCAAATTTCTATTATAATTCAGAAATATACTAACTCCCTTTTTTATAAATTTGGAAAAATGAATTTTATTTTAAAAAGCTGTCGCATTCTGACTTGGAACAGAGATTGCTTTTGTAAATTCCCTTTATAAACCAGAATTAAAATTATTTTCAAAAATTTTCCCCTTCCATGTCAAAAATTACGTGTTCCAAGTCAGAATTATATTTATTTACCAAATTTCTATTATAATTCAGAAATATAGTAACTCCCTTTTTTATAAATTTGGAAAAATGAATTTTATTTTAAAAATCTGTCGCATTCTGACTTGGAACAGAGATTATTTTTGTAAATTCCCTTTTTATTAATCAGAATTAAAATTATTTTCCAAAATTTTCCCTTTCCATGTCAACAATTACCTGTTCCAAGACAAAATTATAAATCTTTCCAAAATTCCCTGTTCCAACTAAGAATTATATTTATTTAAAAAATTTTCTATGATAATTCAGAAAGGTAGTAACTCCCTTTTTTTGTAAATTAAGAAGGAATTCCTAGACCGCTGCTATTTCAAAATTATAATTCTTTTAGAAAATTCCCTGTCCCAAAGTCAAAATTATAGTTCTTTTCGGCAATTGCCTGCCCCAGAGTCAACATTATAATTATTTACTGAAATTCCATGACCCAAAGTAAAAATTATAATTCTTCACGGAATTCCCTGCCCCAAGAAAAAAAATTATATTTCTTTACTGAAATTCCGTGAGAATTATGATTTTTTTTACAAATTCACTGTTCCAAGTGAAATTACAATTCATTACGGAAACTCCCTGTCCTAAAGTAAAAGTTGTAATTCTAAACGAAATTTTCTATTCTAAAGTGAACCTAAAATTAAAATTATAATTCCTCACATAAATTTGTAGTTCTATCTCCGAATCATAATTATTTTATAAAATTCCTATTCTTAAGTGAACCGAAAATGAAAGTTATAATTCTTTCCAGAATTCATTAAAAAATTTCTTGTCCCAAAGTCAAAATTATAATTATTTACTAAAATTCCCGGTTCCAAAGTAAAAATTACAATTTCTCAGGAAAATTCCCTATCTCATGCTCAAAATTATAATTCTTTTAGAAAATTTCCTGTCTCAAAGTCGAAATTATAATTCTTTACTGAAATCTCCAGTCAAAACCCAGAATTATAATTTTTTTAGAAAATTCATTGTTCCAAGTGAGAATAGTATTTTTTTTTTGAAAATTCCCTATTCCAAGTGAGAATTTTGAGTTTTTCACGAATTCCCTGGTCCAAGTCAAATTATAATTCGTTACGGAAGCTCCCTGTCCTAAAGTAAAGTAAATTCTATTAATCTATTCTATTCTAAAGTAAAGCTCTATCTCAGAATTATAATTCTTTTAGAAAATTCTCTTTCCCAAAGTCAAAATGCAGAAAATTGCCTATTCCAAAGTCAAAATTATCATTCTTTACTAAATTCCTTGTCGCAATGTAAAAACTATCATTCTTTTAGAAAATTCCCTGTCTGAAAGTTAAAAATATAATTCTTTACTGAAATCCCCTGTCCAAACTAAGAATTATAATTCTTTTCCAAAATTCCAATTTTAAAGAGAACCGCAAACGAAAATTATAATTCTTTACAGAAGATCCCAGAATTCTTTTAGAAAATTTCCTGTCCCAACGTCAAAATTCTAATTAACTGCCTGTTCCAAAATCAACATTATAATTTTCTACTAAAATTCCCCGTTCCATTTAAAGAATTATAATTCTTCACGGAGATTCCCTGTCCCAAGTTCAAAATTATATTTACTTAGTGAAATTCTATGTCGAAACTTTGAATTATAATTCTCTTAGAAAATTCCCTGTCCTAAAGTCGAAATTATAATTCTTCACTGAAATACCGTCTCCCAACTGAGATTTATAATTTTTTTTAGATAATTCACTGTTTCAAGTCAGAATTGTCATTCTTTTTGAAAATTTCCTATTCCAAGTGAGAATTTTTAATTTTTCACGAATTGCCTGGTCTAAGTCAAATTATAATTCGGTGCGGGAAATCTTTTTGATCCTAAAGTAAAAATTATAATTCTTAACGAAGTTTCGTATTCTAAATCTAAAGTGAACCTAAAATGAAAATTACAATTCTTTACGGAAATTTCCAGTTTTACCTCAGAATGATTATAATTCGATTTTCCTGGTCAGTTAAACACCCTGATTGTATTTTTTATTTTATAAACATACCCTCCTCGGCTTTTTTGTTGGTTTTTGTTCTCGCAACATTTTCGAGATGTGGGAGGTTTTTTCTGTAGAGCTGACTTGAAGGAAATATTCATTATTCCTGAGGGTCCTTCTTACCCCAGGAATCACCTCGAGAAATTCTCGAAGGCTTCGGAAGTTAAACTTCTTGTAAGGAATTGGTTCAGCCATTAAATCAATGTAGTCTTCTACAAAGGGAAATAGAAAGTCTACAATATCCAATTCCTAACGAATGAAAAGAACAGAAAATTTTTAAATTTTTGCAAACTTACGGTTTATTCTGCTTTCTGGAGTTCCCCCTTTTGAGGAGCGGAGGCACGCCTTCACATTCTCGATAACTTCCTCCATTATGGTCCTTTCGTGACCGAGCCTCGTAATTTTAAATTAAAAACCAATATCGTTTTCTGTAACATTCATATTTAATCTAGTTTATTTTGTGTTAAATATTAATATCTTGATGCTCATTAGGATAATTTGTAGGGTTTCGTACAAGAAACGTTTCTAATCTCGTGCCAACGTCTTACAGTATCTATAATCTCGCCTAAAAAAAAATTAAGCAAAGTAAGCGCCACGCGCCTACAAAAAAGGGTTCCGTAGCCAATTAAGTGATTCAAACCTCCCCCTCCCATACTTTCCGACCCCTACTCACTCCTCAGTTTGCCAACGTCTTCTTGCACTACTTCCCCCTCTCCTCCCTTTCCCATCAAACTCACCCCTTCCCCTACTGGCCTTCTCCATCCAACACTTCCCCACCCCTACTCACCATAATTTCTAACCATTTCCCCTACTTTACCTCACATCCTCTAATTGGGCGATGGTCAATTCCGCCAAGGGTACCTGCGAACGGTTCCCCCACTACACAGCTTCGCCTCACTCAGCCGAACTGCTGCCGTCGATCCTTGTCAGCGGGAGTCCTTCGTACCTAATTGAGGACTAAAATGCGGAATATAACATTTTTTTCAATTCGGCACTTGGTAATTTATAAATATAATATTAAAAATCTGTGCATTATAACGATTCCAACGATATGTTATTTTACTTAAAAAGTTGAAAATCAAAGAATAAATGTTCAAATTATGAGAAATTTTATGGAAAATATTTCAGAATATTTCACTCAAATCCACTGCAGTAGCTTTAATTTATTGGTCCAATATTTTACCTAACTTTGGAAATTCCGGAAGCTAAAATTTGGCCAAATTTGAAAACTTATTAACATCATAAATTTAGTTTATTTCTGAAACAATCGCATTTCTCAAAATTATTCCTAAATAATTTTGCACTCCCAGTCCAAAAGAATGAATAGTGTCATCCCTAGCTCAATTTGGAAACTCGTTAATAAATATCATAAATTTTTTTACTGCTCAACCAATTTGTTTATGAAAGTTAATTAAAAATACTATTTTAACACATAAAAAGCAGAATATGGAGACAATCTAAAAAATGTCGCTTTTTATATCTAACTTTAGAAATTTTGAACAGAGACCAAAACGGAACATTGCACTTGCTTAAGTGTCGAAAAAAATTTAAAACTGAATTCGGCAAATTTTGAAAATAATTATTCTTCCTTTAAAAAATAATATGTTTGATATTACTGTCTCCCGACGTTTTACTACTGGCACTTCTGTTTTCTTTTTATTAACTTAAGCCTCAACCAAAACAGACTAGTTTTCAAACCAAAAAAGAAAGGAATTTTTATAAAAAGAGTTGAATTTTTAACCAAGAAAGATTTTTCAGTCGATAAAGAAAAAAAGTCTGACCCAAAATGTTTAAATTCTGCATTGAAGAAACAATAAAAAAATGTATCAATTTTTGAAATTATATAATTTTAGGCAATTTTAAGCTAGCCTTATAAATTTATACATCGAAATTTGTTCTAAAATCGTTTTCAATATTCTCCTCGATATTCGCTTAAAAATTTGTTTTAAACAATCATGAACAAATTTTCCAGGAATCTAATGCAAATTTTGTTATTTATTATTTTGAAACTTGAATTTTTCCTACAATTTTTTGAAAATCTGGCAAAATAACAAAAAATGGCTTCAAAACCTTCCAGATTCTATTTTGAACATTTTTAAAAATACTTTTAAAAATTCATTTTTAGTTTTCCTAGGAATTTTAATAAAAAATTTCTATTCTATTGAAACCTTTCAAAATGCCTAGAAACCTTTCAAATGCTGTGTTCAGAATCTTCAAAAACGTACGTTTTGTTTTAAATGTTTTGAAATCTTTTCAATTTTTAAATTATTTTGGAATCTTTTCAAAATTTCTAAATATATCTTAAACTTACTCGAATTTTTTCCAAATTAATAATTCACTAAATATTTCTCAGTTTTTAATGATAATCACTTTTTTTTTGGTTGAAAATTAATTATTTTTGACCGAAAAGTCAACTATTCCATGCTTGGTTGAAAATTAATTTCTTTGGTTGAAAATTCCTTAATTTTAAATAGCTTTGTGATAATTCATGTATTTTGTTACAAATTAATCTTTTTGGGTAGAAAATTAATCTTTTCGGCTAAAAATTCAACTGTTTGTTGAAAATTTGTTTGTTTGTTAAAAATACATTTTTGTGGTTGAAGACTCATTATTTTAGTTAAAAATTCATTTCTTTGGTTGAACTTTTTACCGTTCCGTTAAAAATTCGTGTTTATTTAGTTAAAAATAAATTCCTTAACTGCAAATGTAACTATACCATTTTTGCTTGATATTTGATCTTTTTCAGTTGAAAATTCATATTTTTGTTTTGAAAATTAAACTTTTTTGCCAGAAATTCGCCTTTTTGGGTTGAAAATTTAACATTTTGGCTGAGATTTTGTTTCTTTAATGACCGTAAAATCATTTTTGGAATAATTATTTTGAAAATTGGCCGAATTCAGTTTTTTAATTTTTTTGAAACTCAGGCAAATAGAATTTAGTGTTTGTTAACGTTCAAAATTTCTAAAAGTTAGATTTTAAAGACGACACTTTTGAGATTGACTCCACGAAAATCCTTTATATTCTGCTTGTGTTAAAATAGTATATTTAATTAACTTTCATGAACAAATTGGTTAAGCAGTAAAAAAAAATGTATGATGTTTTATAATGAGTTTCGAAATTAAGCTAGGGATGACACTATTCATACTTTTGGACTGGGAGTGTCATATTATTTGAGGATAATTTTGAGAAAAGCGACTGTTTGAGAAATAAACTGAATTTATGATGTTCGTTCATAAGTTTTGAAATGTGGCCAAATTTCGGCCAACCAATAAATTAAAGCTACTGCAGTGGATTTGATAAAAATACTGAAAAATTTGTTCATAAAATTTCACATAAACTTGAACATTTCTTCTTGAATTTTCAATTTTTTAAATCCAAATAACATATCGTTGGAATCGTTATAATTAGCAGATTTCGAATATTATATTTATCAATTACCAAGTGCTAATTTGAAAAAATGTTATAATCCGCATTCTAGTCCTCATTAGGTACAAAGGACTCCCGCTGACCAGGATCGGCGGCAGCAGTTCGGCTGAGTGAGGGGAAGCCGTGTAGTGGGGGAACCGTTCGCAGGTCCAAGGGCGCAATTGTCATCTGCCCCTCTAATTCACTTTCCTAATTTCCCCTCACTTCCTCAACCCTCATTACCCCTACCGGCCTACCTGAAACTAACTTCCCCTATTTCTCACCATTTCCCCTCCCCACATTTCCCCTACATCATTCTCCCTATTGCACCTACTTCCCCTCCTCTCATTTCCACTACCCCCATTTTCTCCACTTTCTCACCCACATTCCCCCTTCTTTCCCTCCCCTAATTACCCCTTAATTCCCCATCACTTATTTCCCCTACATATACTCGCCTGATTAGCCCTCACTTCCCCTCCTTGGAAAAAGTACAACGGGCAGACGAATGGACGGACACCCGACCGTTTCTCTCTGAACAACGAAACCCTAGAAACTATTCAAGCTACCCCTACGGCCTATCTGCTTCATATTTAAATCCCAAATCTGAAGCAATCATTTGTGGGGAAACGGGGAGGAATAGGGAGAAATGAGGATAAGTTTGACCGTTTCTTATCTTGTCTGGAAAAAATTAAAGCTACGACACCGATCTTTTTTATTCATCATAAATACCGGGAACCTTGAGAAAAATCTGCTTCCTATTCAAATTGTAAATATGAAAAATAAGAAAAATGAGAAAACTTTGCATATTCAGACCCTTATGCTGGGTACTTTTCATTTAGTCCGATTTTCTTCGGGGATGTCGCAAATTGAAGTTCTGGGTATGTAGAATTGAGATAAAAAATAAGTTATGTTAAAGAGATTAATTTTTTTTTAATATAACAAATAAAACCCATAAAACACTACTGCCGAGCGTAGAAAAATACCCGGAACCTTGGAAAAAATCTGCTTCCTTTTTAAATTCCAAATATAAAAAATTAGAACAATTACAATTAGTCAGATTTTCTTCTGAGATGAAATTGAATTCTCTAGCTTTCCCTGACCAATTTTTCAATTTCCCTAAAAAATTTGTTTCTCAATTTATTTTAAACATTTTTAGTGACAACAGTCATGCAAACTTTTATAAGAGGCCATCCACAAATTACGAAAGACATACCTAAAATACATTAATTTTAAACCAAATGCTTCAGTTTTCAACTCAAAAAGATATTTGGAACCAAGCGTAGAAGAATTAAATTTTCAGTTAAACCAATTAATTTTCAAACAAGAAACAAGGAATTTTAAACAAAATAGTTAAATTTATAAGAAAAGTGATAAATATTGTATCAACAAAGAATTTCAAACAAAAAGTGCAATAGTTTAAATTTTTAACCAAATGAATTAATTTTCAACCAAAAAAGATCAATTTTGAAGCAAAAACGGAATAGTTACATTGTCAGATAAAAAAAATATTTTTTAACGAAAAAAATGACTTTTCAACAAAATAGTTAAATTTTCAACCAAAGAAATTAATTTTCAACTCAAATGATGAATCTTCAACCAAAAATAGAATAGTTAAAATGTTAGAAACATCAATTTTTAACAAAATAGTAAAATTTTCAACCAAAGAAATTAATTTTTAATAAAGTAGTTCCAGTTTTCAACAAAAAAAGATGAGTTCTCAACAAAAAATGTAATAGTCGATATTTAAATTTTAAAAAATTGACTTTAAACCAAGAACAGTTCAGTTCAACCAAAAAATACGAATTTGCAATAAAATAGTTGAATCATCAACGAAAACAGATCAATTTTCAATTAAACAGTTGTGATTTTTAACCCAAAAAGATGCAATTTCTATGAAAGTAGGTGAATTTTCAACCAAATAGTTGAAAATTCAACTATTAAATAAAAAGGTACAATTTCAACCCACCATGGAAATAGTGAAATTTTCAGTTAAAAACATTAAATTTCAACAACAAAATTTTCAACAAAATAGTTAAATTTTAAACAAAAAAAAGGGTTTTCAACTAAAATGATTAATTTTCAACCAAAAAAGATGAATCCCTAACAAAACATGTAATGGTCGATATTTTAATCAAAAAATTTAATTTTAATTCAAGAACAGTTGAATTCGAAGAAAAGTACATTTTTCAACAAAATAGTTGAATCCTCAATTGATACAGATTGATTTTCAACGAAACAGATGTGATTTTTAATCCAAAAAGATACAATTTCTATAAAAATAGGTGAACTTTTAACCAAGCAGTTGAATTTTCAACTGAAGATATATACATTTTCAACCAACCATGGAAATAATGAAATTTCAGTTCAAACAAATTAATTATCAAAAAAAAAAAAATAATTGTCAACAAAATAGTTAAATTTTGAACAAAAAAGAGGGTTTTCAACTAATAAGATGAATCATCAACATAAAAAAATGAATTTTTAACGAAGTAGTTCCACGTTTAACGAAGTAGTTGAATTTTCAACCAAAAAATATGAATTCCTAACAAAAAATGTAATATTCAATATTTCAATGCAAACAAATTTATTTTAAGCCAAGGACAGTTGTATTCGACCAAAAAGTACAATTTTTCAATAAAAATGTTGAATCCTCAGTTAATACAGATTGATTTTCAACCAAACAGATGTGACTTTTAATCCAAAAAGATACAATTTTTAACCAAATAGTTGAATTTTCAACTTTTTTTTTATTTTAACCCAAGAACAGTTGAATTCAACCAAAAATACCAAAAATTATTACTTTTCAACAAAATTGTTGAATTTTCAACAAAATAATAAAATTATCTTGAACTTCAGTTTATCGAAAATTCCTTGACTCTTGTCAAGTTTTCCTTGATATTTCCTGACCAGTTTTAAATTGACTGACTTTCTGGAATTCTCTGACTTGTAGAAACCCTGTTTAATAATGAAAACAATAAGATAAATTACCATTTTTTTAAATTTAAGCCTACTCGTACGAAACCCTTGAGATGTTTTCGATTAAAAAAAAATTTAAGTTGAATAATGAAGTTTGAGCCCTAGAAAAACTCGATCGGATGTTTTAAGTACTTGAAAAGTTAAAAAAAAAAGTCTTCAGTCTTAAAAAGTTTTGAATTGAAAACATGAAAAAAATTCGAAAAATGAAAAAACGTCTTCTTTAAATTCATGTTTTTATTCGTAAGTTAATCAAAACTTATCGTCACTATCATTTAATATTTAATGAAACAATTTTTTGTTGAGTTTTGTCATATCTACCGACAATTGAAAACTATTTTTCAATTCAGCATTTCTTGACAGGTCACAAATAAAAAAAATCTGAACTATATTTCACATTAATCAACGAAACAGTTTTCTGATAATTATCGTCCTTGTAAATTAAAAAAAAACTGTTTTTCTTCAAAGAAGCTTATTGTATCTAAAATTATGTAAGGTGAAAGCTATTTATCAGATTTATATTAGCAACTTTTGTTTACATTTCGTTCTCGTAAAATAAACCACCATGACAACAGACAAAGAAAATTATTGAAAAACTACACTGTACAAAAAAATTTCTTGTAACCTTACCACTGCGTTTTTGTAATTACACCAAAACTTGTAAAATTACTTCCTTCATAGTATAGTGAACTCACTAATTTGAAAAGACAAAACATCACTTTCAATGTAGTAGTTTCACAAGATTTTATGAATTTACCTCTTTAAAAGTAGGCCGGTCAAATCGCCACCCTGGTAAAAGAAATCTTTGACACGTGGCGACAAAAATATCGCATCTAAATCAACAAACCGAACTGCAAGAAAAAATGTGACATAGCACGACAAGCATCAACACGACACGAATCTTCGAGAATCTGTTGAGATCCTCATGCCTGATATTAACGAACGATTATAACCTTGAAACAATTTTCTTTTGTCCGAATATTCGTTCAGTTAAAGAACTATCATTAGACCCAACTGACTTTCCGCGTGAAGTTAAGACTTTTTTTCATTTGTCACCGAAAATTGTATAGAATTAAAGAAAACTTACCGAAAAGCCAGACTTGTTTATGTCCCAATCCAAGGACGCCGTGCATGCCGGTTGATGCCGGTCTATTGCGCAATACGAAACGATACAAATATACCAAAAGGATGAAGAAGAATGAAGACGAACTAGTGAGTGCGGACTTCTTCGTTCTTCGTATGAACAGGCACAAACAGGAAGAGAAGTACGAATCAAGAAAACAAAGGAAAAGGAACGGTACATTCCGGAAATAGGCAAAAAGCGGAACAGGAACATTTTAATTTGACTAGCATCATCAATCGCGCGCTACGCGTGCATTTTTTCGATCTGAAGGAAAAAATCGTTTTTAATACAAAATAAAAATTTCGAATTATACTTATTTATTTGTTAGGCTGTGTCGGGTGGTCCCGAAAAATGAGTGGAGTTGGAAAAGGTGATGGACTAGTCCCGAATTTTTGGGACGACGAGACACTTCCAATTTGTTCAAAGTTTTTGAACTTACTCTTGAGTGAATTCAAAAAGATTTTTGAGGATTTCAGATGTGTCGATAAAAAATCTAGAAAACTGTTCTATTTTACAGGATTTTACAAAATATTGGGGAAAATTCGAGTCTGTGTAAAAGATATTCAGTAAGTTTAGAAGAAATTTAAAAATATTTGATACATTTTCGGAAATATATCTAAGTTTTAAAATAATGTTAATGTCTTACAAACCTCTGAAATTACTAAATATCTTTTAAACTGAAACATTTTTTTTTAATTTTGGTAAATCATTAAAAAATAAAAAAGCGCTTTACAATCTTCCACATTTTTTAAAATCTTTTGAAATTTTCCTTAAAACTAAATTTAAAAAAAATAATTTTCCCAGGAATTTTGTTTATTTTCTTGAAACTTTTCATAAATTTTGCTTTAAAATCTTTTACACTCTTTTTGAAAGTTTAGGAAATCATTTGAAATGTTTTGAAATCTTTTTAAATTCTCTCTTAAAATTTATTTTTTTAAATAGAAATCATTTAAAATTTTCCTAAGATTCTTCTTGAGTAAATTCAAAAAAATTTTTCAAGATTTCAGATGCGTCGTCAAAGAATCTAGAGAATTTTAAAGACAATTTTTTTATTCTACAGGCTTTTAAAAAATATTAGGAAAAGTTAGAGTCAGTTTAAAAGATATTTATGACTTTTGAAACTTTGGAAGATATTAAAAATATTTGATGAATTTTCGGAAATATTTCCAAGTTTTTAAATATTTATAATCTCCAAAACCTCTTAAATTTCTAAATATCTTGTTAACTGACTCGAATTTTTATTCCTTAAAACCTTCCACAGTTTTAGAAATGTTTTGAATTTTTTTAAATATTCTTTAAAATTTAATTTTTGAAAACAAAAATTATTTCAAATTTTCCCAGGAATTTCAGTATTTTTTGTATTCTCTTGCTTGAAAGTTTTTGTTTGAATTTTGTAATCTTGCCAAATTGAAAAATTTGGCTTTATAATCTTTTACATTCTTTTTGAAAAATTAGGAAATCATTTGAAATCTTTTTCAATTTTCTTTTAAAATTTATTTTTCGAAATAAAAATCATTAAAACGTTTTCTTAATATTCTTAAGTAAATCCAAAACGATTTGTCAAGATTTCAGATGTGTCTATAAATAATCTGGAAAATTTTTAAGAACATTTTCTTATTTTCCAATATTTTAACAAATATTTGGAAAAATTCGAGTTATTTAAAAAGATATTTAGGACTTATAGAAGTTTCGAAGAAATTTTCATCTCTTCAAAACCTCTTAACCCTCGAATTTTTCTTAAAATTTTGAAAAATCATTCAAAATTTAAAAAATTCACTCAAAGTCTTCTACATTGTTTAAATCTTTTGAAATGTTTTTAATATTTGTTTTCATTTTCTTTAAAACTTACTTTTTTAAACCTAAAATTATTTCAAATTTTCCCAAGAATTTTAGGAAATTTTTTTTTTTTTTTTTTTAACTTTTCATAAATTTTGCTTTAAAATCTTTGACACTCTTTTTGAAAGTTTACGAAATCAATTAAAATGTTTTGAAATCTTTTTCAATATACTCTTACAATTTATTCTTCAAAATAGAAATCATAAAAAAGTTTCCTAACTTTCTTGAGCAAATTCGACAAGATTTTTGAAGCTTTCAGATGTGTCGATAAAGAATCTAGAGTTTTTTTATTTTACAGGATTTAAAAAAATATTATGAAAAATTCGAGTCATTTAAAAAGATATTTAGGACTGTTAGAAGTTTGGAAGAAATTTGAAAATATTTGATAAATTTTCGGAAATATTTCCGAGTTTTAAATATGTATTAAACCTCTTAAATTTATGAATATCTTTTAAACTGACACCAATTTTTCATAAATCATTAAAAAATTGCCTTAAAATCTTCCACACTTTAGGATTTTTTTACTCTCTTGACACCTTCCAAAGTTTTTGTTGAATTTTTTTAATCTTACCAAATTGAAAATTTTTGCTTTATAATCTTCTAATCTACACTCTCTTTTGAAATTTTAGAAAATCATTTGAAATCTTTTTCAATTTTCTCTTGACATTTATATTTAAAAATAAAAATCATTAAAAGTTTTTCCAAGAATCTAAGAAAATTCTTTTGTGGATCTTTTCATTACTTCTAAACGTTTTAAATACCTTTTAAAATTATCCCAATTATTCCTAAATTTTTTTAAATCCTGGCAAATTAAAAAAATTGCCTTGAAATCTTTCAGATTCTTCTTTCATAATTTTGGAAATCGTTTGAAATGTTTTAAAATATTCTCTTAAAATTAATTTTTCAAAATCAAAAATAATTAAAAATTTTCCTAGGAATCTGAAGACAAATTTGTCATTCTCTTGAAACATTTCGAAATTCTTTAAAAACCTCATGTTATCGCGAAAGGGAATAAAATTCTGCGTCTAATAAGCCCAAGTTGATGGCAAAATGTCAATTTTATAAAAAGACATTGCAAAAAAATGTAAAATTGAAATAACTGGACATAATTAACATTTTTTTCAAGTTCTTGTGCTCATTCTGAAGGTAAGTAAGTCTCCACAGTATTGTACTAAATTGGCAAGATATTAAAAGATGAACTTTCAATCAATCCAAAAAGACGATTTTTCATCAAAACAGTTGAATTTTCAAACAAAAAGGTGACTTTAACAAAATGGTTAAATTGTCAAATAAATAATTAAATTTTCAACAAAATAGTTGTATTTTTAACGTAATTGTTGAATTTTCAATCCAAAAGAACGATTTTTCTGTCCAAATAGACGAATGTTCAACAAAACAGTTGAATTTTCGACCAAAAAATATTCTTAACAAAATATTTGAATTTCCATAAAAATAATTAAAATTTCAATAAAATGGTTACATTTACAGCCCAAAAGTTGAACGAATTTTAAACAAAAGTCTAATTTTCACCAAAGAGATGAATTTTTGATGAAGTTGATTTTTCAGTCAAGAAAGAAAAAAAAGTTCATCCAAAGTGTTGAACTTTCAAGCCAATACGGATTTTCCGTAAAACAGTAGAATTTTCAACCTGAAAAATTGAATTTTCATCGAAACAGTTGCATTAAAACCAACAAAGATAAAATTTTAAACCAAGAAGATTGGTTTTCTACCAAAAATGACGAATTTTCAAGTCAAATTATAATTATAAACAGATACAACGAATTTTTTAGAAAAATATTTCGATTTTCAACAAAAGTAATGAACCTTCAACCAAAAAAAAAAAAAATTTTTTAATGAAGTAGTTCAAATTTTACCCAAGTAGTTGAATTTTCAATCAGAGAGATTAATTTTTAACTAAAATGATGTATCAACAAAAAAAAAAGATTTTTAAAGAAGCGGTTCAACCTACAATACAAAAAGATCCTCAGTTGAAGATTAATTTTTGATCAGTGTCATTTTTATTCAAAAAGATGAAAATTCGACTAAACTATAAAACATATGAATTTTTGAAACATACGATTTTCAAAAAAATAGTTGAATATTTAAGCAAGAAAGATTTCAGTTGAATTTGCAATAAAAAAGGATAACTTTCTAACAAAATTGTTGAATTTTCAATCTAATTTTTTCCCTGATCAATTTTTAATTTTCTCTGTCAATTTCAAATTAAGGACCTTAGCACGAATTGCAGTTTAGTATCGAAATATTCTTAAACTGAAAAAGTATTTTCTAAAGAATTTTAAAATTGCAGATGCGTTCCGCAATTTGATGAATGTAGATCCAGCCTAAAACGTATCTTAAAAATTATCCCAGCAAAAAAAACACTACCGCAATTATTATTATTTATTACTATTATTATATTAAATCTCTTTAATATACTTAAAAAATGTAATAACTTAAAATTGAAATTTACTTTCAATTCGCCCTGACAAATTGCAACGAACGAGAGTTGCTCGAATTAAAACGAAGTGGCAAGCACAGAAATAAAATCGTGCTGACGCACTGAAGACAATTCGCTGATTCTCGGAGTGCCTTAGTCTTTTCAATTCAATTTGTATCAATACTTTCTTTTTCGTTGTAATACTAAGTGTAGGTAGTAGAACAGAAGAAAGCAGAGTAAACGGAAAGAAAAATTTATTGCAAGAAATGAAATTTAGTCAAATTTTTTGAACAGAATATTAATAATAATAATGAAGGAAGTATTACTCCTTCTTTGAAGCCACTGCCTGCTTGGCTTGATGAGCCTGGAGTACAGCTACGGCTTCCTCGACCTTGGCCTTCAATGATTCGCTATGCTCGAGCATATGCAACAATTCCGAATTGTCGATCTCCAGCAACATACCGGTGATTTTGCCAGTAAGTTGAGGATACATGCATTGAATCAACGGGAAGAGTCGCTCTCCCAGCATTTGTTTTTGCTCCTGCGGTGGAGCTGCTGCCAACATGGAGGCAGTCAGAGGTTCCTGCCCTTGAATGTGGACCGCTTGTTGAACCGGAGGTTGAACTGGAATTGCCATTGGTTGCGGGGGGTTTCGCATGTTGGCTGTATACTTGTAGTTTGGTGGACGGCTCTGAGGAGATACTCCCACCGCTGGACCAGCCATCGAACGTCCTTGCATGTTTGCACCTCCCACAGCTTGTTGGCCTAGAAAAATAAAATAGATGTGTTAACAAATGGGTCAAAAGTTTCTTGAGATTATAAGAATTCCAAAGGAATTTTCAATAAGTTTTTTCCGAATTCCTTAATTTTCTCGATCCGGGAGCGTCAATTTATTTCGAAAGAAATTATCTCTTAAATCTGAATTAGTAAGAAGTTATATGATTATAAAATTTTACTAATAAAGTAATACAGTTTAGTAACAAAATTCACTAATTTATTAGTAGCTTTCAAGTTATTCGAGTTTAGAGAGACAGACTAAAAAGATGACCAATGAGAGTATGCGAAAGATAGAAAATAAATACATATGAGATTTATTCTACTGGCACCTGACTTAGTTCATTAATAATCCTTGAAGACCAATTCTATTTTGGTTATCTTTATGTTCATTCATTTTTTGACTAGAATTTGATATAAACACATTTTATTCCAATTTAAAGAATGACATTTAAAAAGGAACAATTTCTTCAAATTTCAAAGTGTCAAAAGATATTTGAAATATTAGAATATAATAGAATTTTAACTGCAGAAAAACCACCAACGAATTTAAAAACACACGTGTTAAAAATTAAAAGATTTACAATTTAAAATTAAATTAATTGCATGATAATCTGAATGCTAATTTAATACACTAAAGTTTCTCGTTTATTGGACAGTAGCGTCACTCGAGAATTTAAGCTTCGAGTTAAGAAGTTTTTAATCTGTTCTAACCCACATAATTTAAAATTAAAAGACCGTCTCTAATTTTTGAAAAAAGAGCATTAATTGCAAAGGTAAATGCATAAGCTAATCTTAATAAGTCGATATTCCATATCAAGGCATGTATCAAATGCAGATGCCATGTCAAAATTTTGGTAGATTACAAAGTCTAAAATAGACAAATACTTCACAATTTAAAAATTGAAATGAGACAGCAAAATAATAAAAATTATAGAAAATTTAGGTCGAACGTTCAAGCTTTTTAAAGAACATGCTAATTTTTTTTCTTTAATACAAAAATGACTATTTGGAAAACCTGATGATGCGGATAAAAATACCCACAGAAACCCCTCAAATAACGGAAAGTTTTCCGGTCATTTTTAAAGAGGTTTTCAAATTTGTCTCTAAAATGTAAAGATATTTTCCGGACCTAACGCAAAATCAAGCTATTGAACAACATATTTGTTCAGTTGATTATGCCTGTTATTTTTGAATGTATTACAAAACCTACACTAATTCTGTGTCCATTTTTTCAGGACTTTCAATTTTCCGAGGCTCAATTAGAAATTGCTAAAGTTTGAATGTCTTCAATTTAAACTTATTTATTAAGGTAGAATATTTTAATATTTAATCTAAAATTATTTAATTCTTAACTTACTATCAAGATTTTGAAGACATTTTAATTTAAATTACATATTTTTAACGCGTTTAAAAATTGTGAATTTTGTTTTTATTCCTAATTTTTCAATAAGCGGACGCCAGATCACAACTTCACACTAATATTTTCGAATTAATTTAATATCAAAATTAATCAATATTTTAGAAAATAATACCAATTAACATTGAAATGTTTGAAAAGCAGAGTCACCACAAAACTTCCGTTTTCAAAATTAGTTGACTTATCCCTGACCAGTTTTTCATTTTCCCTGACCAAATATATTTACAGCTCAGAAGTTATTATTTTTGACGGTTATTTGTAGTTCCTATTATGGAAGTCCCCGGTTTTTGCAAGTTTTTTTTCAAAATCCCTGACCTTTCTATGACTGAGCACAATGGAAATAACCTGTGACTTTCTTTCTTTAAAAAATTATGTATGAAAAACCTTAAAAACAAGATAAATCCGTTTCAAGTGACCTAAACCACAGTATCTAAAAAAAGGAAATCCCAATAAACTAATTTACTTCGATTACGAAAGAATACTCTAAATTTTATTTAATAATTCGAGTATCCAGTAAAACTGAACTCTTCAAATTTGATTTGCTAAAAAATGCTTATATCAGGGTGGTCGCAAAACTTCATTTGCTAAATTACCTGACTTTTCCCTTACCAGTTTTTTATTTTTCCTGTTCAATAATATTCAAGCTCCAAAGGCCAGAATTCAAATAATTTAAAATTTGTAATAAACATTTACAATTGAAACGGTCTGCTAAAATGGGGTCTTACTAAAATCTTAATTTCGAGAAAAATAGAAAAAAAAACTGAATTGGGGTAAATTTGAATTAATAATCACATATAATATATAGTTCTAATTATATCTAATAAACTATTATATATCGCGTTTGTTGAATATTCAGATAAATTGCAATGAAACTGAGAAAAACATTTCTTACAGAGGAAAAGGGATCTAACTAATTTTTCTGCAAAGACTCATTTAAAAACTATTAAGAGAAAAATTGAAATAATATGAAACTATAGGCTTATTTTAATCTCTTTTTTAGCTGGTATTTTCTTTACTAAAGGATATACTGATTCATTGTATTTTATCAAATTTTATGTCCTTTCACGTGGTTGAACTGATTTCCAGCTTTTTGCTTAGGCTTATCCCATTTTTATCGTGAGATGTACTTTAACCTCTAATATTAGCGGACATTTGAAAATTACTTAGAACCCTTTTCGACAATCATCATACTTTGTACCAATTAGAGATTATGAATACTCTTCATTTCAGCATTCAGACATGCAATAGGCCCCTTTTGCGTATTTAGTTTAATTTTGACCAAAACTAGTTACGCCCCCTTTTGACAAACAGCTTTAATTTCAGAAGACTTAAGCATGGTTTTTTTTCAAAATGCCTGATTTTTTCCTGACTAACAAAATTCCCTGACCTAAAGTCACCCTGCTGCATTTTCCTTCACTGACAATGAACAAACCTAAAAGAAAAATCCGCATAAAGCAATGTAAATAAGAATATCTACCTGTGATAGGTCTCGCAGAAATAGCATTGCGCATGGCTCCCGCTTGAGCAGCAGGAACGCGAGGCGCAGCTCTGAATTGAGCTGGCATGTTGGCGAATCCAGAGCTTCCGGTTTGGGCATTTGGTCGAACTTGGTTTGGTTGTGCGGGCCAGCGAGGTGTCGCACGGATCTGTGCCATTTGTGGTCCATAAAATCGCTGGGGTTGTGGAAGAGTTGGCACAAAGTAACTGCCCGTGCCAGGCTGGAACATCTGTCCCATCTGTTGCATACGCATGTTGGCCATTCGTTGCATGTACTGCGAAGCCAGATGAGCTTTGCGGTCTTCCTTGCGTTGAGCCAGGGCGACGTAAAGTGGTTTCGTACCCACAATGCGTCCGTTCATTTCGGTAACTGCTTTCGTGGCTTCTTCAGGAGACGAGAAGCAGACAAAACCGAAACCCTTGCTGCGTCCCTCTTCCATCATCACCTTGGCCGATGTAATTGTTCCGAAGGGAGTAAACTCCTTGCGGAGACGCTCGTCGTCAATGGTGTCGTCGAGGTTCTTCACGTAGAGATTTACACCCTGGTAGCGGTTCAGACGCTCAATCTTGAGTTGCTCGAACTTCCGCTTCAGCTCCTGCTGACGTTCTGCTTTCTTTTGGGCTCGGCCGACATACATGCATTTCCCTTCGGAAATCTCGCGACCGTTTAATTCAATAACAGCCTGCTCAGCTGCATCGGGATCTTCAAAAGCGACAAAACCGAAACCTCGAGACTTGCCATCGTCCTTACTCATTACCTTGTGACTGGTAATGGTGCCGTACTTCTCGAACATGTCCTTCAGTTTTTCGTCGGTCATGTCTTCTCCGAAGTTCTTGACGTAAACGTTCGTGAAGAGCTTGGCCTTCTCGCCGAGCTCCTTTTCGCGTTCCTTGCGGGGAATGAATTTGCCAACGTATACCTGAAACATGAAGTATCAAATTAATATTACACCTGTTTTCAATACAAGTTTATCACCAAAAAAATTCCCATTATTTCGCAACCAAAAAATTAAAAAGTTCAAAATAAACTGAAAAGTAAAGTAGACAAAATTTAATCATAAGCACCATATTGAATTTAATATAAAATGCTTTAAATTCCTAAGATTTCAAGCCGAAATATTTTGCCTTTTCAACAAAAGTTCAGTTTTGAAGTTAACAGTTGAAAGGTTTAGAAGATAGTTGAATGTTCAATAAAATAATTTAATTTTAAACCAAATCGTCGAATCATCAAACAAAAAAGATTCAACTTCAATCAAAAACAGTTGCTTTTGTAACCAAATAGTTGAATTTTAATTGAAAAAGATGAATTTTTTAGAAGATATTTGAAGAATCAAAATAAAAAGGTAAAATTTTAATAACAAAATATAATTTTCAACCAAGAAAGATGAATTTTCAACAAAATAGTTTAATATTCAAAGAAGAAATTAATTTTCAATCAAACAAGCTGAATTTACAACAAAATAGTTGAATTTTTAACCAAAATCCATAAAAAAAATACTATTTTTATTATATTATATTTTTGTATTATTTATTACCATAAAAGATGAATTTTCAACCTAATAAAAAGGACGAATTCTCTATCAAAATGATTAATGTTCCACAAAACAGTCGAATTTTCGACTGAAAAAGATGACTTTTTAACAAAACAAATGAATTTTTAACCAAATAGTTGAATTTTGAAACCTTAAAAGTTGAATTTACAACCAAATGATTGAATTTTAAAACAAAAAAAATTACAATTCAACCACAAACAGTTGAATTTACAACCAAATAGTTGAACTTACAATCAAAAGATACGACTTTTCAATAAAATAGTTTAATTTTCAACCAAAGATTACTTTACTACCATAAAAGATCAATTTTTCTATCCAAACAGACGAAGTTTCTACCAAAATAGTTGATTTTTTTTTAAATTTCCACAAAACAGTTGGATCTTCAATAAAAAAGTTCATTTTCAACCAAAAAAAGATGAATTTTCAAACAAATAAATTAATTTTCAAACAAATAAATTAATTTTCTACCATATAGTTGAATTTACTACCAAGTGCTTGATTTTTCGAACGAGAAGGATTTAATTTAACCAAAAGGATTAAATTTTTATGAAAAAACACGAATTTTCAACTAAATAGTTTAATTTTCTACCAAATCGTTGAATTTTGAAGCTAAAGAGAAATTTTTTACATAACAGTTGAATTTTGAACCCAAAATTATGAATTTTCAACAAAAAAAGTTCATTTACAACCAAATAAGCGAATTTTCAACACCAAAAAGTGAACTTTTTATAAAGTAGTGCAACGTTCAACCAAATTGTTAAATTTTCAAGCCAAAGACAAATTTGTTTACAAAATAGTTTATTTTTAACGCGAAAATATGAATTTTCAAAAAATAAAAATTAATTTACAACCAAATAGGGGATTTTTCAACACAAAAAAAATTCACTTTTTATAAAGTAGTTATACTTTCAACTAAGCAGTTGGCTTTGCAACCGAAAGACGAATTTTCATCAAAATAGTTGAATTCTCTACCAAAACATTAATTTTCAACTAAACGGTTGAATTTTTAACAAACAAAAAAAATGAATTTGCTACCAAAATAGTGGAATTTTCAACAAAAGAATAATACTTTTAACCAAGTAGTGGAATTTTTAACGAAACGAGATGAATTCTGAACCAAAAATATTTGTATTTGATTAATTCAGTTCGCATTTAAACAAAAAAAGGGAGAAAGAGTCTGCAGTTCGTAACTAAAATTAAGGACGTTCTATTATGTGCTGCTATTGGAATTAATTGAATTAAGCTAAATTTTCTGTCATTTCCCGGTCCAGTGGCTACCTACTAATTAGATAAAATGATCTCACCTTCTTTCCGTTCAGCAACATGCCATTTACTTTGTCAATGGACTTATTTGCAGCTTCTTCAGTCTCGAAATGCACGAAGCCATAACCCTTGGACGCGCCAGTTTCATCCTGGGCGACTTTACAACTTAATATATTTCCGAATGCCGAGAACGTGTCGTACATGGCTTTATTGTCAATATTTTTGTCCAGGTTTTTGATAAAGACGTTGCCAACTCCAGACTTTCGAAGGGAAGGATCGCGTTGGGACCACATTATACGGATTGGTCGGCCCTTTATCATGTCAAAGTTCATGGTATCCAACGCACGTTCAGCTGCAACATAAATTACAAATCCCAACTCATAAGTTTTCGCTTCGCAAAACATACATTCTAAAATTATAATGCTAACATTTAATATTCTGGTATTTCAAGAAATCCTAGTTTTATTTTGAATACAACTTTCTAAGATATCTGCAGCTAAATTTATTGACTTCGGATTATAAATTAATTCTTGGCTAGTGTCCAGTGTCTCCCCATAAAGAAACCTGGGCACTAATATTTGCAAGTTGCTCATATGAAATCCGATTAAAACTTTCGTTTCCGCTGATCAATCTAGACAATATTTTTGTGCAGAAGTGTATTAATTAGTAATAATTTTATCTTGATTTTGTAGAAAGTAAAGTACTACCCCCATTAAAACAAAAAGAAATGTTGAGATTGGAGAACCTGCAATCCGTTAAAACTATCATCAGGATAAGCAGGTCGAAAACATAAAGATTAAATTTTCTAATCTTTTTTACAGGTGTAGCAAGTATGTACTATATGGCTTCTTAATGCTCATATTAAACAATTTTTATAGGTAAATTATTTAAAATTTTAAAAATCCATTTCCGCTGGATTAAAAATTTAATTATTCCTTTTCTATCAATCTTAATAAAGTATATCATTAAAAAATGGACTTCATGCAGAGTAAGATCATTGTACGTTTAGGTTTGCTGTGAAAGTTGTGTCATATCTTTCCAAGGATTTGGAAGTCTAATCGGAAATGACAAATGAGATAAGAAGCTGGCATTTTTACAGTTGGTAGAACTGATTTTGGCCACGCCAGTCGCCAAATCATGTGGCTTCGTATAAACTGTGCCACGAGGAATAAATTATCGACTGCCACGTTAACTTTAATTCTATTAATAGAAATGAATGCCAAAATTTTAAGATAAGAAGCTTTAACATTCATTCATATTTTCCGGTTTTTAAAGTCGACGTGGTATCGGCGAACGTTCTCCAGAAAAAAGATAACAGTTTATTTAAACAACAATTTAAGCCAATGATAAAAAACATGGAAAAGTACTGAGAGGCTTTAAGCAAATTAAACATAGTTGATAACACAAGGAAAAATTTTTTCCTACAAGACAAATTTGATTACGCAATTTTTTTCTGGTTGATAAGGAATCCACGTTCTTCATTTAAATAGAATCGAAAAAGTGTACTGTGCATCATTCAGAGTGAATTTTAATTATTTCAAGGTGGCCGTTTTTTATCAAGGAAAAGAATATCCGGTTCGCAACAATTTATCACGGCCATTGAAATAAAAAATTCGAACTGATAAAACTGACAATTTTTTCAGCCGAAGATCACAACTGAACTGCAAATTAAAGCAAACAAAGTGGAACTCTTTTGACTTCAAACGCTCAATAATTGACACGCATGAAATGAAAGCTGTTCACACTTTCGAATTTTAAATAAAATGCAATTTTCAATAGAATACTCTAAATTAGACAAAATCCTCCCTTTCAAATCACATTCATAAAAATGTAAAAAATACCAAACTTGCCCCCGTCCACTCAATAAAAAGGTTAAAAATTGGCCTCCTCCATGCCAGAAAAAACAATTAATAACCGAATTTTCCTCCCTTCCAACTCTTTTTTTATATACATACACATCCTGTTTGGTTGAATTATTTTAAGTCGTTTCAAATTAATAACTGTTCAATTCTTATTTATACGTTTAAATTTTTAATTACAAAATTTCAAATTGAATGGGTTATAAATTGAATAAAAGCGTTTGAATATGAATCTATTAATTATAAATTATTCGAATTAAAAAAATTGAATTTTTAACATTAAAATCTGTAAATTGTTTATTGTTGAAAAAATTTGTATTGCTCAGTTTAGAACTGCTTTAAACTGAAAATGGACGCAAATAATTGAAAAAGTTGAGCAATTAACTTAACATTTAAAAAACGTTTTTATATACATCAATCTTTTTCAGTCAAATTTTTATAAATTTAAGTCGTTTCAATTTGAAGACGAAATCTGCTTACTAATGCGGGTTTCGAATAAAAAAATGTCAATTTTTTACATAAAAATCTGTAAATCGTTTAATTTTGAGCAAATTCAGAATCGACTTGTAAAATCAAGTATTGTTCAATTTTTAAAACTCGAAATAGAGATCAGCTCTAAAAATCATTTATTAATTCATATTTACATTCAATCAAGTTAAAAATTTGTTATGAAAAATAAAGTGCATTTTGAAATTCATTAAACTGAAAATGTGCGCTTAAAAATGTAGATTGCAGAACTAAAATGTAAAATTCGTAAAGTAAATTTGTTTAAATTAAGCCTTGTAAACTGAATGATTTAATAATTTAAAAAGTTCACAAATAAAATTAACATTTAAAAAAATGTTAATTGAAATAAAATTTTGAATTGCATTACATCAAGATATGGAATTTGTGATATAACAAGTGATTGGACACATTTTTCCGGTTATCTCGTCCAGTCACAATGTATTCACTCATTCTACATTTCGTAAGACAAAAAATGACAAAAATTCCAAATATTATCCTCAAAAGGCAAAACATTAAAAAAATGCAACGAAACAAATTTTTGCAAGCAACATTATTTTAATTTAACGGATGAGAAAACAATTAACTTAATTTTCATTGCAGGACCTGGAATTTCTAATGAATATAGAATTAATCTTCGATCAACCACTGGCAAATCCAGATTACTTACATAAATTATGAAATTGCATAATATATCTAGTTTCCTGCTTGCAATATGCTTCAAATCTCATAAAAAATAAAAAAATAAAGTAACAAACACTACATTATAAGACTGTGAAACCCCTTCACTTTCTACTGAGGTGACTCCAGAAAAAAATAAGTTGAAAAATTGCTAAAGATATTCGGTGATTTTCCTCAACTGCAAATTTCAAATATCTAGAGAAAAATAGCATCATTTCTGTTAACAGGAATCAAAATTGAGAAAGGAGGGAACATCAGAAACAAAACAGGGGACGAAACAAAATAGGATTTCCGAAACATGGGGGGGATAACGATCAGTTTGAAAAATTGAAGCACAATATGTTTGAAGGGGAAGAATTTTGCTACCATCTGGATAGATCGTGAAAAATTAGGGGCCTTGTGTGCGGTAGGGGGGGACTAAGCAAGCAAGGATAGCAAGGTGACAAGAGAACGGGATGTCTGAATGCGTCATGGAACCCAACCCAACCCGAGCGCAATCATTGTGCAGGAACGCAGCGTAAGGCGTAAGTTCACAACGGGCGAAACGAGAAAGGGGGAGGGAATCCAATATGGTAGCAATGAACGGATAGCACGTGTCAATCCTGGCCAAGACTGCGCAAAAGGGATATAAAGACCAGATAACATACGAAATGCGAATTTATTTTCGGGCAATTTAAATCAAAAAAATCGGAACTAAAACTGCATAGCAAAAATATTTACCATCGGCCGGCTGCTGGAAGTTGACGTAAGCGTATCCCAGCGAGCGTCGAGTGATCATATCACGACAGACGCGAATTGAAAGTACAGGTCCAGCCGACGAGAACTTTTCGAAAAGCATCGCTTCGGTTATGTCCGAGTGAAGGTCCCCCACATAAAGGCTTGCCATGGGATAATTCGGCGCTCCGGGATTCATCTTGGCTGTTTGGAGCCAACGTTGCTGTAAATCTTATAGTTTTCAGCTTCCTCGTGGCTGCTTCCTCGTTCTGGCCTTGCCTTTTTCACTCTTCGTGGCTCAACCACGTTTGTCACTCTTTCTTCTAACACGCGTGAACGAAAATCAACGAGAATAATTCACTTTGTATTTTTGTTCCACACCTTTTTTATTTTACCTCAGGTTTCGCGGTTTTCGGCTACGATTTTGCGATTTTTTTGTTTTGTATTTTTTTAAAGTTTTTATATTTTTTTTGGATTTTTTAATTACTTATAAGAGAGTTAATTCACGACTGGAGGTGGGTTGTGTGACCTATTTTGTGGTAAAAAGGAGACACAACCTCACGTGAACACAACTCTACTCGTAATGAGGAAGAGGCACTAAAAGTAGTCCACTCAAACCTTATATATGCCACACCACGCCAACGGTGATTTTCCTACGCCGCGAAAAAAAGTCCCACCACGTTTTCCGGTACGTATGCGCAGTGCTGGGATTTTCGACTCAGTTCGCGCATTCGCGAAGCTTCGAGCGTGGATTGGCTACGAAGGCACGCCAAAATTCAAATTACGAAGAACGAGCAGTTGCATTCGATAATTTTTTGCCTTATATCATACGCAAACACAAAAATAATATCAGTTTTTTCGAAGAGTTATCTTTTGTAATAATGTTAACCACCTGTTGCCCTTAAATAAGCCACAATTTCAAAACTTTCAGTTGAATTCATCACCGCGCAAGCGCCACATTATTTCGCGGTTTATTTTGTTCTAGAGGGCTAATTAAATTTTAATTTTACTGAAGTTTTTAGTTGAACTAAGAGTTGTCTGTTCTGGCTGGGTAGTCAAAAATTTCTCACTTTTAACGTCTAACCAAAAGCAGTTTAATCCATTGACTCTCGTAGTACATACAAGGATGATGTCGGAGCCGGACATCTTTGTTTTTTTTTCTGCGGGAAATTTGAACAATTTTTCCATATTTAACATAATTGTATGTTATTTAATCGCTGAAAAATTTTGAATGGATCTTGAATAATAGTAAAAAAATGATAAAAAAAACTGGGAATAAATATATATAAAAATCTTATAGGGTTTCCGTTTCAAGCGAGGAAAAAAATTACCGGTTTTTCCCAGCTCTTAAAACAAAAACTTTTCAAAGTGGAACTCGATTGAATTTAATCATTTGCACGTATAAAATGTAACCTTTTAATACATTCAAATAAAATTTATTTTTAAATAAATGCTATTAAACAGCAACAATTAAAAAATTTTAACTTTTGTATATTAAATAATTCAAAGATTTCTGTTTAAAAAATATAAATGCACGCTATAATTTTCAATGCTCTAAATTAAAACTAATCATCCGTTTAAACTCACAATATCAAAAATGTTAAAAATAAAACATGTCCCTCTTCCAATTCAGTACAGAATTGAAAATAAAAAGTTCTCCCTTTCATCCGAATATTAAAAATACAAAATTTGCCGCCCGTCTACTTAAAACATGTTAAAAAAAATTAGCCTCTTCCAATTAAGAAAAACAATTAATAACCAAAATGTCCTCCCTTCCAACTCAATAAAAATATTCATAACAAAAGAAGTACTCTTCCCGTTTAGAAAAAATTGAAAACCAAAATTTCCTACCTTCCATCTCGAATAGAAATCTTTAAAATAAATTTTCCTCTACCAATTCAGAAAAAATTAAAGCCTAAATTTCCCCCCTTCCAACTCGATGCATATCTTGAGAATTAAAAGTCTTACATTTTGAAAAAAGATTCAAAATAAAAAGTTTCACCCCTTCAAGTAAATAAAAATGACAAAAATAGAAAATGTTCCTCTTTCAATTCAGAAAAATAGTATAGAGAAAAAATAGTAGAAAAAATGGAACAACTCAATAAAAATGCTAGAAATAAAAAATTTTGCTGTTTCAACTCAGAAATTTTTTTTTTTTTAATTTCCTTTCAATTATAAAAACATGTTTAAAAAATTATCCTTTATGCAATTCACAAAATATTGGAAACAAAAATGTCCTTCCTTCAAACTCGATAAAAATCTTAAAAATAAATAATATTCTTCCAATTTAGAAAAAATTAAAACCAATATTTCCTTCCTTCCAACTTGATAAAAATCTTTAAAATAAAAAAAGCCCTCTTCCAATTCAGAAAAAATTGAAACCCGAAATTTCATCCCTTCAAATTCAATAAAAATGTTAAAAATAAAAAATTATCCTTCTCCAATTCAGAAAAAATGATTAAAAATAAAAAGTCCCCACCTGCAACTCAATAAAAATGCTAAAAAGAAAAAATTTACTCTTTTTATAAAGATATGAAAATATCAAAAATTTCCCTCTTCCAGTTTAGAAAAAATTAAAATCCAAAATTTTCTTTCTTCCAACTTAATAAAAATGCTAAAAATAAAAAATTTCCTTCCTCCAATTCAGAAGAAAATTGAAAATAAAAAATTATTTCCTGAAACTCAAGAAAATGTTGAAAAGAAAAAAATGGCCGCTGCCATTTCATAAAAAAATAACAAAAATTGCATACCTTCCAACTGAATAAAAATGATAAAAACAAAAAAAGGCCCACTCACTGTTTAGAAAAAAAATGAAAACTAGAAGTTCCTCCCTTCGATCTTAATAAAAATGGTAAAAATAAAAAATTATCCATCTTCTAATTCATAAATATTGAAAACCAAGATCCTCCTTTCTAACTCAATAAAAATGTTGAAAATACCCTATTTTCCGCCATCAACTCAATAAAAATGTGAAAAACAAAAAAGTTCCTCTTCCAATTGGGGAAAAAAAAATTAAATATCAACTTTTCTTTCTTTTAAAATTAGAATTGTAAAATTCAAACGTTTTTTTTATACGTAAACCTTTTGAAGATGAATTTTCTAAATTTAAGTCGTTTTAAATTAATAATTATTCCGTTTTTATTTACACAGTTATGAAAATTCAGAACTCAACACTTTCACTTACAAATCAAAAAATTTTTGAATTATTTTATTTTCTTTTAAATTATTTCAAATTGAATGCGTTAAAAATGGAATGTTTTAAAATTACAACAACATTTGAAAAGGATTTGAAATTGAATAAAAGCGTGCAATTAGGAATCTATTAATTTGAAATTATTTAAAAACTGAAAATAGTTCATAAGATTTCAGGCGGACGTTTAAATTTTATTCACCACTAAGACTTACGATTTAAAACGTTTACAGTCCAGTATTCAACGTTAAAATCAGAAAATCGTTTAAATTTGAACAAATTCAGTTTTGTAAAATTATGAAATAAATATATGATATATAATATATAATAATATAATATAAATATAATAAATAAAATTAAAATAAATAAATTATACAGGCTTGTGAAATAAATTATTGTTCAATTTTCAACATTCTATATACAGGAGTTCAGTTTTAAAAATCATTAATTAATTTATATTTACATTTGATCAAATTAAAACGTCTTTAAATTTTTTTTAAATTTAAGCGCTTTTAATGTCTGATTGTTAAAGTCTTTAAAACTTTATTCACTGTCATTACCCAATTTTTCCCGGTCTCAAAAAATTACCGGTCATTTCCCGATTTGGCGGATTCTTTTTTTAATGAAAGTAATTCTCCCTTCAAAAATGTATATTAATGTTTTTAATTCAAGAATAAATTCTAAAATTAATTAAATAATTAATTAGATTAAAATTATTATTAAAATATGCACAAATGGCCCGTCAATTTGATTATATTAAATTTTTAATTAAAAATAAAAATATGAAAAATGTATTAATAATTTATTAAATTAAATAAGTCGTATAAGAAAGTAATAATACTGAGAAGTGTGATTAGAAATTTTTTAAATACAAATAATTATATTCTGTCTAATTATATTTTAATAATATAATTATTATATCTTGATTGAGGCACTAATTTATCTGATTTTTTCTTTTGGAACTGCTAATAAATTCAAATTCTCGCGCGATTTGACGTCATCAGACGTCATTTCTCGAGAGAAGTCGGCCATTGTTAAAGTTGTCCGAAGTGGAGCAAGTCGATATTCGTCTGGTGCTTTTTCTAAAAATTAATTGGATTTAATATATAAAAAAACAAATTTTTGCAAGGATGGCTGCCAGAAATTTACTTTTCGGTAATCATAATTATTCTCACTTCTTTTTATACAGAAATAATGCTCATTTTATTTTTTGTCACTGCGCAAAGTGATATCGAACATTTTGAGTTTAGGAAAATATCCTTACGTAATTAATAATTATTTTCTTTTTTAGGAGAAAGTTTTAAAAAATGGGCCTACCAAGCCTCCCGATTCAACCAATATGGTAAGTCATAAATTTGGTGTAAAAATATGCGTAATATCGTAAATTCAAAACAAATATAACCTCTCTTTGTAATAAAAATTATTTCCTTAGTTTAAAGAATGTGCCTCAGGTTTTCGTAAGAATTTTTTATAAATTGTAAAAATCGGAATTAAAATTCTAATAATTGATTGCTATTCTACATTCCGCGATTATTTTTTCTTTTATTTTTATTTTTTGCTTAAACTGCAGAGTGTAAAAATAAAAAAGTACAATATTATATTAGGTATTGGACATAATCATCTATGTTAGGAATTTATCTACATTATTTTTAAGGGAAACAAAATTAGTTTATAAATCTGCCAGCAAAGATTGTTTCAGAACAGCAGATCCTAATAAAAATTGTAACTTTTTAAAAATTAGAATATCGCAGACAGGCCTTCAGGGTGGCCAAAAAACTTAATAATTTACCAAATTTCCTGATGTTTCCCTGACCAATTTTTCATTTTCCCTGACCATTAATATTCAAAGACTAGAATTTTAATCTTGTAACATTTTTAACATAGAATCTTTTATGAACGGAGTGAACCAATTTCTCATAAAAATTAAAAAGTTAAAATTCATTTATTTGAACCAAAAAATATGACTTTTTTTACCAGAAAAGATTAATTGTCAATCCAAAAGGATGAATTTTCTGTCCCAATAGAAAAATGTTCATCAAAACAGTTGAATTTTCGACCAAAAAATATGCCTTTTTAACAAAATACTTGAATTTTCAAGAAAATAATTAAATTTTCAACAAAATAGTTGAATTTTCAACCAGACTAGAATTTTCTACCTGCAAAGATGCATTTTAAACCAAATAGTCGAATTTTCAAACAAAAAATATTTAACTTCAAACAAAAACAGTTGCATTTTCGACCAAATAATTGAATTTTTTAGAAGACAGTTTAATTTTTAACGAAAAATAATAAATTTTCAATACAAAAGGACGAATTTTCCACCAAATAGTTCAATTTTCAGCAAAATAGTTTAAATTTTAACCAAATAGGTCGATTTTAAACCTAGAAAGATGAGTTTTCAACTAAAATAACTACTTAATGATTAATTTTCACTAAAAATACGAATTTTCAACAAAATACATGAATTATCAAAAGATCCATTTTCAACCAAAATAGAAAAGTTAATTTTTCAGGGAAAAAAATTATTTCAAATAAGAAGGTTATTTTTCTACCAAAAAGACGAATTTTCAACGAAATAGTTAAATTTTCAACCAAATAGATGATCATTTACACACAAAAAATGGATTTTTAACAAAGTTCTTACACAAATTTTAGTACACGTAGCCACGACAATTACATAAATAATAATTAGGAATTTATCTACCTTTTACTGATCTCATTAATTTAAAGCGAAACTACCCTCATAAAAATCCGAATAAAAATTGTTGTAACTTTTTTTAAACTTTTTTTTTTAACTTAATTTTCAATATTCCCTGATTTTTCACTGACCATTAATATTCAAAACCCAGGATTTTAATCTTGTAACATTTTCAACATCGAATCTTTTATAAGCGGAATAAAAAAATTCAAATTAAAATGAAATTTTTTTTAAATATTCATTTCATCCGAAAATGATCTTTTTAACATAATAGATGAATTTTCAATCTAAGAGGACGAATTTTCAAGAAAAAGATTACTTTCAAAGAAAATAGTTCAAGTTTCAACAAAATAATTAAATTTTCGACGAAATAGATGCATTTTTAACCAATCTGTTGAATTTTCAACTTACAAAGATGAATATTCAACAAAAAATTTCATTTTGAAAGAATTCCTCCTTTCTTCACTGTTTTCAAGAAACTTTCCCTTTTTCTCGTTTTTTCGCTTAAATGCGAACTAAATTAATAGAACCCAATGAGAAAATGCAACTATTTTTGGTTAAAAGTTCATTCTTTTTGGCTGAAGTCTACTTATTATATTTTTGGTTCAGAATTCATCTCTTTGTGTTAAAAATTCTATACTATACGGATAAAGACAATAAAGATGTTATTCTTTTGTTGAAAATTGAACTATTTTGTTCAAATGTAATCTTTTTTGGTCGAAAATTCAACTATTTTATTAAAAATTCATATTTTCGTGTTGAACCTTCAATTGCTTTTCAGAAAATTCATCTTTTTTTGTAAAAATGTAATCTTTTCGGATCGAAAATGCAACTATCATTAGGAAATATAATTATTTGGAAGAAAATTAACTTTTTGATTGCAAATTTTTGTTGTTGTTGAAATTTCATATTTTTGGGATGACAATTCAACTGTTTTGTAGAAAATTCTGATTTTTAGCTTAAAAATCCAATAATTTGGTTTAAAATGAATCTGATTTGCTTGAGGACCAACTACTTTGTTAAAAATTGGTCTTTTTGGTTGAATTCAACTCGAGTTCAACTGTGTGGAATTTTTTTTAAACTTATTTTTTAAACTGAAAGTTTAAGTATTCCACTTTTTGGTTGGAAACTCATCCAGATATGATTGTTTCAGAACAGCGTATCCTAATATAAATGGTTGTAACTTAAAAAAAAATTAGAATGTCGCAGGCAGGCCTATATCTGGGTGGCCACAAAACTTAATTTTCAAAGATTCCTGATTTTTCCCTCGCCAATTTTTCATTTTCCCTGACCATTAATATTCAAACACCAGAAGGAACAATCCAGAAGGACGAATTATTAACAAAAAAGCTTTCTTTTTAACAAAATAGTTAAGTTGCAACAAAATAATTAAATTTTTAACAAATTAGTGGAATTTTTAACTTTTAACTTACAAAGATGAATTTTCAACAAGCTTGTCGAATTTTCAAATAAAAAAGATTACACTTCAACCAAAAACGGTTGCATTTTCAAACACATAATTGCATTTTTTAGAAGACAGTTGAAGTTTCAACAAAAAATGATACATTTTCAATCCAAAGAATGAATTTTCGACCAAAAATATGACTTTTTAATAAAATACTTGAATTTTCAACAAAGTACTCACATTTTCAAGAAAAGACTAGAATTTTTTACATACAAAGATTAATATTTAACCAAATAGTCAAATTTTCAAACAAAAAAGATTAAATTTCGACCAAAAACAGTTGAATTTTCTACCCGAAAAGTTGATATTCAATAACAAAAAAAAATCAACAAAATAGTTCAATTTTCAATCAAAGAGTTGAATTTTCCGGAAAAATAGTTGAATTTTATCCAAGTAGTTGAACTTTCAACCTAGAAAGATGAATTCTTAACCAAAAAGACCAATTTTTTAAACAAGAATATTAATTTTCCGCCAAAAATACGAAGTTTTAAATACATGAATTTTTAAATAAATGGTTAAATTTTCAACTAAAAAAAAAATCAATTTTCGACCAAAAATGGACAAGTTGAATTTTCAAAAAAAAAAATTAATTTTTAATAAAAAAAAAAAACTAATTTTGAAGGAATACTCAAAATTGTATACTTTCAAAGAATTGGAAACTGAAAATTAATGAATTTTAGAACTTATTAGTGGACCATTTTCAAGTTCAGAGCGTTTTAATTAGAAAATTTTTAAATTTAAATTGCTGTAAAATGGTACAATATACATTCATAGTCTTTAAAATTAAAAATTCAAATCTTTCAAAACCACTTGGTTGAATTTTGAACTATTTTGTTAAAAATTAATTGTTTTGGTTAAAGACTCATAATTTTAGTTGGAAATTCATCTCTGGTTGAAAAATCGTTTTTTTTGTTGTTTAAAATTAATTTTTTCGGCTGAAAATGGAACTATTCTAGCTTTTTTGTTGAATATTAATCTTTTTTGGATCAAAATTCATCTACTTGGTAGAAATTTGAACCACTTTGTTAAAAATTTATCTTTTGGTAAAAGTTTCATCATTTTAGTTGGATATTGTCTTCTTTGATTGAAAATTGAACTATTTTGTTGAAAATTACTTTTTCAAACTGAAAATTTAACTATTCCATTTTTTGGTGAAAATTTTATCTTTTTAAGTATAAAATTCTACTAGTTATTGGGTTTAAAATTCATTTATTTTGTTGAAATTTCGTTTTTTTTTTGTTGAAAATTAATTGTTTTCAACTGAAACTTTAACTATTCCATTTTTGATTGAGAAATTTATTCTTTTTTTGTTGAAAATTCAACTATTTGTAGAGAATTGATCTATTTCTTTGAAAATTCGTTTTTTTGGTAGAAAATTAATCTTCCTGGTTGAAAACTCAATAGTTAAATTTTCCAGAGACGAATTTCCTATAAAATTCAACAATTAGATTATCAACAGACGAACTTTCTACCAAATTCAACAGTCGAATTTTCAACTATACTACGCATTTAAAATTGAAAATTATTCTACTTTACAAACTAAAAGTCGACCATTTCCAAATTTAGAACGTTTAGAAGGAAATTTTTTTTTTATTTTAATTGCTAAAAAATGATACGATATCACATTTATAGCTTTTAAAATAAAAAATTGACATCTTTCGAATCTGAGACATTAAAAATGGAAAAATAATTTTAAAATTTCGAAAAACAGGGTGGCCACTTGACCGGGAAATGACCTGGAATTTTATTGACCGGGAATTTAATTTAAAACCCGGGAATTTACTTCTGATCATAGCAAAATTCAAGAATTATAATTTCACTTGGAACAGGGAATGTTTTACATGGAATGGGAATTTTTTAAAGGAATTATAATTCGGATTGAGAAAAAAGGAATTTTTAAAAATCCCTCTTTCAATTCAGAATTCGTCACAATTTGAAAGTTCCCTCTTCTAAATTTTAGGTAATAAAAGTACTTCAAGCAGTTTTCAGAGTAGAAGTAGAATTTCAAAGAAGAAATATTTCTGAATTATAATAGACATTTTTTTTTACATTGTTCGTTGCGAATTCATCGTTTTTTAGTTAGAAATTCAACTACTGGGTTAAAAGTTAAACTTTTGTTAAAAATTAATTTATCTTTTTTTGATGAAAATTTAACTATTTGGTTGAAAAGTGATATTTTTCATTTAATAATTAAACTATTTGTTTGAAAATGTATGTACTTTGTGGAAAATTCATCTATTTTTGTAGACAATTAAACTTTATGGTTGACAATTCATCTTTTTGGCATAAAATTAAACTATTCCAGTTAAAGATTCATCATTTTATTTGAAAATTCACCAGTTTGGTTGAAAATTAATTTCTTTAAACGAAAATTTAACTGTTCCATTCTGAATTGAAAATTAAAATTTCAAGTTCGGAATTCCACAATTTGGATAAAAATTTGTATTTTTAATTGAAAATTTAGCTATTCCAATGAAAATTCATGTATTTTGTTAAAAAATCGATTTTTTTGTTGGTAAAAAATTATCTTAAGCTCATTTGTAAAAAAATTAATTTTTTTTTTAGTCGAAAATCCATCGTTTTAATTAAAAATTCATTTCTTTGGTTGAAAAATGAGCTGTTTGATAGAAAATTGGTTTTTTCTTTGGATGTTTTTTGGTTGAAAAAATTTTTTTTTTCAACTGAAAATGTAACTATTAATCCAGTTGAATATTTCATAATTTTAGTTCAAAATTCATGTCTTTGGTTGAACATTCATTTTTGACTAAAAATTTGATTATTCAATTTTTGGTTGAAAAATTATCTTTTTTTATTAAAAATTAATTTTTTGGTTTGAAAATGGAACTATTTCAGTTAAAGATTCATTGTTTTAGTTGAAAACTCGTATGTTTGATTTACAAATAATTTTTTAAACTAAAAATGTTACTATTCCATTTTCGATTGAAAATTATTATTTTTTCAGTTCAAAATTTAACTATTTGGTTGAAAATTTGTCTTCTTTTATTAAAACTTCAAACCTTTCTTTAAAAGTTAATGTATTTGGTTGAAAAATTGTATTTTAGGGTAGAAAATTAATCGTTTTATTTAAAATGTAATCTTCTTTAAAAATTCGTCTTTTTGGTTGAAAATTCGAGTGTTCCAGTTAAATATTCATCATTTTAGTTGAAAATTTATCTTTTTGGTTTAAAATTTAACTATTATTTTTTTGTAAAAAATTGATATTTTTTAGTGGAAAATTTACGTTTTTTTTTCAAAATTCATTTATTTTGCAACGTTTTGCTCTGTTGTGTTAAAAGATGTTTAGAACATGAATTAAAATAAATGTTTACGTTTTGCGGCAAATATAAATATGTTACTTTGAGTTGACCGGGAAAATTGAAAAACTTAACCGGGGAAAACCGGGAAATGACCGGGAATTTGAAATTGTCCGCCGAATCGCCACCCTGAAAAAGCATTAATAACTGAATATTTTAAAATTAGCTTTCCAATTTACCAAGTCCCTTTCCAAATTAATCCAATCAATTTCTTTTTAAGTGATTAAACTGTACAATTTAAACTTGAAATCATGGTAATATTGTTTTATGATTGTATCTTATTAATTGACAATGCAATGCTACGAGTAGTAATACTTAATTTAAAATTGGGTCAGGTATTTTTATTTTCTGTTCAGAAATTGTAAAGGCAGATTGGTGAATCTAATGTTTATATATTTATGTATTTAATATATTTTCAGGTCTATGGCATGACGATATTCTTTACGAAAGTCCTCCAGTAGCTGAAGCTTTGCGTCGTTTACCTCAGGATATCAGAGATGAACGCAATTTTCGAATTGTACGCGCGATGCAACTGAGTTGCCAAAAATCTATCTTACCCAAGGAACAGTGGACTAAAATGGAAGAGGTAATTTAATTTAAGCTTCGAAATATAAACAATATTAATTAAAATTTAACACCATACCAGTGTTTTTCTGAAATAGCATTACAATTTGTGTTTTAACTAGCTAATTCTACTCAGGGAAACATGACAAAATAATAACTTTATAATTTAACATCTAATAAACCCTTTTTATCGTGCTAAATTAACGGAAATTTGGGTATAAATGGAACATTTATTCTATTGCAGGATAAGCACTACCTTCAACCTTTCATAGATGAAGTATTGGCAGAGATTAAAGAAAAGGAAGAATGGAATAAAGAATAGGAGAGAAGTATCAATTATAGTATAAAAATATAATAAATGCTTTACGAATAATCCGTTTCTTCAGATTTTCATTGGGTTTAATGTGAGATTTGTTACAATCTTCGTGTACATATAAATAAACATTTCAGTTTTAAAAAGAGCAAAAAGCAAATATTTATTTATTTAAGAGAATGACGTTTTTATCATTTTCAAACTTTTCTTTTGAATTTTGTCATTTTTAATTCATTTAAAAGTTTAAAAGATTCAACTTGAATAATAAAAAATAAGATTGATATTGTTATATTTATCTGTGAAATTATTTGATTACAAAGACCCTGTATAAGTGCTCTGCGACATAAGAAAATATTTAATATAAATAAAAAAAATGGAAACAAATGAGAATGTGAGTAAGATTTGCAAGGCTTGTAAAGCCAGATGTGAAATTGAAGAGAAATTCGTAAACGGTATAAGAATTAAGCTTCTTGCAAGCGATTTTTTTTAATTACGTGTCTACTTTATAAAATAGGCTTCAGTATTCTGTAAATAATGATTCTAATTTACACTGAATGGTAAAAACTGGATGAAAATTTTGCACCACACGTGTGTAAGAAATTATACAGGATGAGCTTTAAATTGAGCAAATCTTGCGTCATCATGACGTGCGCAGAAACTCTAATTGATAAATAATTGCTGTTGCGAAAACATTAACACTCAAGAATAATTCGAACAGAATGATTGATAACTTTTTTTTATAATAAAGATTTTTTTTATCAATTGCACAATTGGAAGGCTGAATTATCAAAAGAAAAAAGAAATAATTTAAGGTAAATAATTTGAGTATCTAAGAAATTTATATAAATTTAAATCCTTTTATTGTGGCACTTTTAATAAGATCACCAAAACCTTTACGTAACGTCTAGACAAGGAAGAACAAATATTTCAATAGGGCGTATGTATCAAATCCTTGAACGAATGCGCTTGCGACTCCACCTGACAAGTTTTCCGGCAAAACGCGGCTGACGAAAATCGAAGTGAAGTGGTACAAAGTTGCAAACTTTCCTGGAGCAGATTCCCAAGGACATCATCACCAATCTAGGTAATACCATCCAATACATACACGTTTTACTAAATTGAGAAAAAAAAGAAACAGGATATAAAAAATAAAAATTACGTAAATTTCATTTTCCAGAGTCCTTAAACAAATTTTTCATCAAAATTATCAAGGGATCGTGGAATAATAATTTTCTATTCATTATTTTAGACCCCCTTTTTTTAAGAATTCCTCTTTTTTTCACTGTTTTCAAGAAACTTCCCCTTTTTCTCGATTTTTTTTCTCGCCTAAATGGGAACTGGAATAATGGAACCCAATAAGAAAATCCAACTATTTTTGGGTAAAAGTTTTTTGGTTTTTGGTTGAAAAGTCTACTATTATATTTTTGGTTCAGAATTTATCTCGTTTGGTTAAAAATTCTACTATTTGTTTAAAAATGTTATTTTTGGTGTGGAAAATTCCACTATTTTGTTTAAAAGTCATCTTTTTTGGTTGAAAATTCAACTTCTTTGTTGAAAATTCGTCTCTTTGGGTTGAAAATTCTACTATTTTGGTAAAAAACGCATCTTTTTTGTTTAAATATGTAACTGTTTGGTTAAAAATTAATATGTTTTGGGATGAAAATAGAACTATTTTGGTAGAAAATTAATCTTTTTTGGTTGAAAATTCCACTACTTGGTTGAAAACTGAACGACATGATAAAAAATGAATTTTGTTGTTGTTGAAGATTCATCAGTTTAGTTGAAAATTCACCTTTTTGGTTGTATATTAACTTTTTTGTCGAAAATTCATATTTTCGGTTTCAAAATGCAACTGTTTTGTAAAAAATTCGTCTTTTTACCTTGAAAATTCAACAATTTCGTAGGAATTTAAATTATTTAGTTAAAAATTAACTTTTTCATTTAAAATTCATATTTTCAGGTTGAAGATTCAACTTCTTTTCAGAAAATTCGTCTTCTTGGTTTGAAAATTCATCTTTTTTCGTAAAAATGTAACCTTTTTTGGTGAAAAATACAACTATTTGGTTGAAAATTCTTCTATTTTGTTGAAATTTGATCTTTTTTAGTAGAAAGATAATCTTCTTGGTAGAAAATTCAACTACTTTGTTGTAAACTCAACTATTTATTTAAAAATTTAACTATTTGGTAGAAAATTATTTTTTTTTTTGAAAATTCGTATTTATGGGATGAAAATTCAACTTTTTTGTAGAAAATTCGTCTTTTTGGCTTGAAAATTCAACTATTTTGTAAAAAATTTGTCTTTTTAGCTTGAAAATTCAACACTTTAGTACAAAATTAAACTATTTAGTTGAAAAATAACTTTTCTGTTGAAAATTCAATTGCATTTCAGAAAATTCGTCTTTTTTGTTTGAAAATCCACCTTTTTTCTTAAAAATGTAATCTTTTTTAGTAAAAAATGCAAATATTTGGTTGAAAATTCTTGTATTTTCTTGAAATTTCGTCTTGTTTGACAGAAAGATAATCTTCTTGGTAGAAAATTCAACTACTTAGTTTTAAACTCAACTTTTTATTTGAAAATTTAATATTTGGTAGAAAGTTTGTCTTTTTGGCTTGAAAATTCAACTGTCTTGTAAACAATTCGTCTTTTTAGTATGAAAATTCAACAACTTAGTACAAAATTAAACTATTTAGTTGAAAAATAACTTTTTTGTTGAAAATTCAATTGCTTTTCAAAAAATTCGTCTTTTTTGTTTGAAAATCCACCTTTTTTCTTAAAAATGTAATCTTTTTTAGTAAAAAATTCAAATATTTGGTTGAAATTTCGTCTTTTTTGACAAAAAGATGATTTTCTTGGTAGAAAATTCAACTACTTAGTTTTAAACTCAACTTTTTATTTGAAAATTTAATTATTTGGTAGAAAGTTCGTCTTTTTGGCTTGAAAATTCAACTGTGTTGTAAACAATTCGTCTTTTTAGAATGAAAATTCAACAATTTTAGAAAGAAATTAAACTATTTAGTTGAAAATTAACTTTTTTGTTGAAAATTCAATTGCATTTCAGAAAATTCATCTTTTTGGGTTAAAAATTCATCTTTTTTCTTAAAAATGTAATCTTTTTTGGTAAAAAATGCAAATATTCGGTTGAAAATTCTTGTATTTTGTTGAAGTTTCGTCTTTTTTGATAGAAAGATAATCTTCTTGGTAAAAAATTCAACTACTTTGTTTTAAACTCAATTTTTTATTTGAAAATTTAACTATTTGGTAGAAAATTCCAAAATTTGGTTGACAATTTTATTAAATATTAATCTTTTTTGATTGAATTCAACTCGAGTTCATCTGGCTGAAAATTTATTTTTTAAACTAAAAGTTTATCTATTCCACTTTTAAATGAAAACTGATCTGTTTAGTTCAAAATTCAACTATTTGGTTGAAAATTAATTTATTTTGTTAAAAAGTCATCTTTTTTCGTCGAAAATTTAACTGTTTTGTTGAAAATTCGTCTTTTTTAATAGAAAATTAATCATTTTTGGTAGATAAGTAACCTTTCTTGGTTGAAAATGAACTTTTTTGTTGAAAATTCAACTGTTTTCTGAAAAATTCGTCTTTTTGTCTTGAAGAATAAACTATTTGGTTGAAAATGCAACAGTTTTTGGTTGAACTTTAAATTTTTTGTTTGAAAATTTGATATATCTTTTTGGCTTGGAAAATCAAAAATTTGGTAGAAAATTGAATTAAATTATTTTTGGGTTGAAAAATCAATTTTTTTTTGTAGAAGATTGGACTAGTAGGTTGAAAATTCATCTTTCTTGATTGAAAATTAAGTTTTTTGTTGAAAATGCATCTTTTTGGGTTTAAAAGTCAAGTGCTTTCTAAAACGTTCAACTTTTTAGCTTGAAACCTCAACTCTTGTTGAAAATTCGTCTTTTTGTGTTGAAAACTAATCTCTTTTGGTAGAAAATCTTTCGGGTTAGAAATTCAACAGATTATTATAGGATTCTGAATCTGGCTTTTGTGTTTGTATTCTAATTCTCTTATTGATGAAATAAAATAGGCAGAGAAGCTTTTGAAGACTAGTTTTTTCTGGGTTTTGTATAGTTTTCCTGAAAAAAAACTCTTGTTTCGCGAATTTATTCAATTTTGACCTCTCAGTGCAGGATGTTATTATTGGCAATTAGGCCCACGCCCATTAATTGATGCGGTTCGCTGAGCACTTAGCACCCTTTACGCAATGCTCGATTAATACTCATTATTCTTCCATCGTTTTGCGAGTAAGAGTATTGTTGATCGATCTGGCGTAAAATACAACGATTAATCCCTCTTCCACATGCAAAATCCCACTTGAGCGAGATTCTCTCTTCGGCTTTCCTAGCGTTTGAGCTGTCTGAGTTGTATTCCAGTTTCAAACACGACGCGGTTAAATCGACGAGAGAAACAAGGATTCTTAGTGTTGATTGTTAAATAGCACTCTAACCGATTTAATAGTTTGATATTGCATTTTATGAATTAAATGCGGGTTTCAGATAATCATATCTAAATTAATTTAGATTGAAATACGGAAATGAGTGTTAAAGGTGGTTGGCGAGAGAAATATATTTACAAGAGGTAAATACTAAATAATAAAAAAGTCTACAGGTTAGATAATAATTAATTTCTAATCAATCTGTAAAATTTGTGACATATAAATAGAATAGGAATAAAACGTTTTCTGAGGTAATAGAGTTAGAAGAGATTTCCATAAATCGTAATCGGGGTTGCTACAACATCTCAATATGGAAATTCTCTGACTTTTTCCTGACCAATTTTTCATTTTCCCTGATTGTTCTAAATTTATTTTAAACACTTTTAGTGAAAAGTCATACAGAATTTTATAATGGTTAATCTAAAAATTACGTAAGACATACATAAAATTAATTAATTTTCAACTAAGCAGTTGAGTTTTCAACTCAAAAAGATACATTTTGAACCAAAAATAGAAAAATTAAATTTTCAGTTCAAACATTTAATTTTCAACCAAAGTTATGAATTTTAAATAAAAAACCATTGAATTAAACCAACAAAATAAGCAGTTTCAACAAAAGTGTGGAATTTTCAATCAAGAAATATTTTTCAGTCAATAAAGAAAAAAAATCACACCCAAAATTTTGAATTTTGAAGCCAAATAGACGATTTTTCAAACAAAATGAATACATTTTTAACTAAAAAAAGATCAATTTTCAAGCAAAAATGAATTAGTTACATTTTCAGTTTAAAAAATTAATTTTCAACTTAAAAAGGAATTTTCAATCAAAGAAATGAATCTTCAATAAAAAAAAATTTTAACCAAATAGTTGAATCATCAACACAAAAGATGATCTTTCTACCGAAAGAGATCAATTTTCAACAAAATACATGAATTTTCAACTAAGCATGATCATTTTTCAACCAAAAATAGAATAGAATATTTTCAGTTCGAAAAATAAATCTTTAACAAACAAAGAAAAGAATTTTTAGATAAACAATAATTTAGAAGAGGATAACATTTATTTAATTTTTCCTCACAATTTTTTAATTTTATCTAATCATCAACCCAAAAGATGATCTTTCTACCGAAAGAGATCAATTTTCAACAAAATACATGAATTTTCAACTAAGCATGATCATTTTTCAAACAAAAATAGAATAGTTACATTTTCAGTTCGAAAAATAAATCTTTAACAAACAAAGAAAAGAATTTTCAACAAAATAGGTAAATTTTCAACGAAAAAAAAACGAACGAATTCTTACAAAAGAGTAAAATTTTCAACCAAACCGATGAATCTTTAACCAAGAAGATTACATTTCTATAAAAAATATCAATTTTCGACAAAAAACTGAACAGTTTATTTTTATGTTAACAAAAATTAATTTTCAATACAAAAAACTAATTTGCAACCAAAGAAGTTAATTTTCAACCCAAAAAAAAATAAATGTTCAACCAAAAAGATAAATTTTCAATCAAGAAGATTAATTTTCTACAAAAAAGGACAAATTTTCAACAAAATATACATGAATTTTCAGTTAAAAAAAATAAATTGCAAAAAAAATGAAAATATTATATATGAATTTACAACACAAGAATTTAATTTTTAACGAAATAGTTGAATTTTCAACCCAAAAGATTAGTTTGCTACCAAAAAGGACAAATTTCCAACAAAATACATGAATTTTCAACTAAAAATAAAATAATAAAATTTTCAGTTAAAAAAATAAATTTTCAACAACAAAAGAAAAGAATTCTCAACAAAATATATCAATTTTCAACCAATGAAATGAATTTTGAACCAAATATAACCAAGAAAATTAATATTCTACGACAAAAGATGATGAATTTTCAGCTGAAGAAGATAATTTTTTTAATGAACATGAAATAGTTAAATTTTCAGTAAAAAAAATTAATTTTGAACAATAAAAAGTTTTTTTAACTAAATAATCAATCATCAACCAAAAATAAATAAATTTTAACAAAGTAGTTCTATTTTCAACTCAGCAGTCGAAATTTCAACAACAAAAAAATGAATTCTCAACGAAAAATGTAAGAGTTGATATTTTAACCAAAAAAGATTCTAATTCGAAACCAAAAACAGTTGAATTCAACAAAAAAAGACGAATTTTCAACAAAATAGTTGTATCCTCAACTGAAACAGATTAATTTTCAACCAAAAAGATGTGATTTTCAACTAAAAAAGATGCTATTTCTACCAAAACAGATGAATTTTCAACAAAACAGTTGAATTTTCAACCAAAATGAATGAGTTTTATACAGAATTGTTGAACTTTAAAAAAAAATCAAATTATCTTCAACTTCAGTTTCTCGAAAATTTCCTGACTCTGTCAGGTTTTTGTTTATTTAATTTTTCAGATTTAAATTAATAAATTAATTTTGTCAAACACATAATATTGCTTTGTACTATAAAAATTTTTGGTTTATTTAGTTTTTCGATTAATCCTAAAATTTATGCTTTATTATTTCTAGTGTTTGCCCTTGAAATTTTGCTCGTAAATTAATGTTTTAAACAGATATGATCAGAAATTTAATTTCATATCCAAAAATAATTTTTATCAAGGCTAGATTTTTATTCCTAAGTAGACTATTGTTTTAATTATAGGTAAGTGTTGAATTTCCAATTACGTTTGAAAGTTTTGCAAAGTTCAAAACAATATCTTTAACGAATTATAATTATGTTTTCTTATGCAATATCATAATCAATGAGAAGAGTAATTTTTGAATTGATTGTGCATTATTTATTTTATATAATATGAGTTGTATTTACCTACTATATATTTTATCAAGTGTATAATGCCATTATATCATTCAAATCAAACAGATGGAAATTATTCAATAACTGTAATTGCTTATTTCGAAGAGCAAATTTGATGAAATTATTGTTTATCTCACCGAAAACTCGAGAATGAAATCAGCGTTTTAAACATTTTAATCGACTGAACCCTGAAGCTTAACATTTCTTCAAAATTAAAACTTCTGGCCATTCAAACTTTAGTCTGTCTATTTTTTTCAGCAATTGCTCCACGTTTTTAAGTTTTTTCCCTTTAATACGTAAATTTCCTAAGCTCACTATCTTTTAAACCTTCTGTATTGAATTCGACTTTTCTTAGCTACTTTTAAATATTTTATTCTTTAGACTTTTGGGGTAGCTTTTCTGACATCTAACACATTTTTTTTAAACTTAGTATTCAGGAAAATAGAAATATTATGAAAATAAAAATTTCGTAAAATCTAATTTTGGGAGTAGGGTAGGATGCTTTTCTGATTCTATATAAATGTTTTGATGGCTATTTATATCGAATCAAAAAAGCATCTCAAAATTGTTTAAATTTTTTGCAATGTTTTATTTCTAATTGTAGAATTGACTTATATTTCGGTGTAATTTCTCGATTAAGTCTAGACTTTTTTCCACTCTCGACATTCTTCAAACTCACAAATTTAGCAAAATCATTCAGAAAAAACTTCAAATCGTTAATCTATTAAAAATGTTTGTTTTTTGAATGTCTTAAAATTCTTTTATGATAAAGCTTGAAAAACGAATAAAAATCTTGTGAAAAAGGAGAAAGAATTCTCCAATACAGATATTTTAGGAAAAAAGGGATAAAACAAAAAAGAGGGGTGAACTATAATCCCTGCGATCTGAAACCTAGGGGTAACTTGAAGATGGCTTTGTGTAAGAACTCGTTTTTCCCAGAGATGTCAATGTGCCAACTTTTTGTTTCAACGGGGCGCCGGTAGAAAGTCAGGCCTCGAACTCACTACACTTTTTTTTTAACGATGCAACTATTTTGCTACTATTTTAAAAAAAGGACGCTAACGCTACTATTTCTTAAATTTCTCGCTAATGCAACTATTTTTTCACTTTGCTTTTAAACATATTTTCAAACTTCTTCGCTAGATTAGCAAAAATAACATATCCATCCTCTCTAAAGTACAAATTTCAAAAAATTCCAAGATTTTGAAGATTTTAAGGAGTTTCAAAGTATTTCTACTGATTTCGGGAATTTGAACAGATATGATGGGGTTCCAAAGCCTTTGGAATATTTTAAAAGATTCCAAGGGATTTCAGATCATTTCAAATATTTCAAGAAGTTTCATCTGATTTCGTAGGAATTCAAAGTTTTTCAAATTTTTGAAGAAATTTTAAGATATATTACAAATTTCAAGACAATTTACGGGATTTCAAAGTATTCCAAGGGATTTTACCAGATCTATGCGATTTTCGATAGGATCTCAAATAACTTACCAGATTTATAAAATTGGGATGGATTTCAAAGGCTAATTATATAAAAGAGACGGTATTTTACAAGATTCGAGGAGATTTCTAAACTTTCAAGGAATTTTCGGCAGTTTCAAAGAATTTCTAGAGAAATTTAGGGAGTAGATGAAATCCAATTAAATTTTAAGGGAATATTTGAAGAAATTGTTACGGTTTTTACAAAATTTCAAGGAATTTTAACCAATTTTACAATATTTGAGGGATTCATAGGATTTCAAAGAAATTAAAAGATTCAATAAAATTTTAAGGAATGTTGAAAGATATTATAGATTTCAAGATGTTTTACGGAATTTCACTCGACTTTCGTGGGATTTCTATGGATTTTATGCGATTTAAGAGATTTTATTAATTTCGAGGAATTTCAAAGGATTTCCAAGAGTTCAGTGTATTTTTAAATATTCCAACGAATTTAATGAAATTTCAAAATTGTTCAGGCTTTTCAAAAAATTTAAAAGGATTTTTAAAAAGCATCCAGGTTTTGAAAGGTTTTAAGATAATAAAAGTTTTTTCTTGATATTCCTGGAAAAATTATTTGTTATTCAAAAAAAATAATTTAAAGAAAATATTTAAAAATATTGAAAAACAAATATTGATGTATAAAGAACAATGAAACAATTATTTATTTGAAACTACTTAAAATAAAAATAATTTAACTTCTAATCATTTTAAAAAGTGTTCAGTTAAGAAAAACATTTAATCGTTTGATTTTTAATGTGTCTTAAAATTACTTAAAATGATATAATTTTGAAAATTTACAAACTTATTGATTCATTCTTCAATTTCGAGCATTGAAAATGATAACGTGGATTTATATTTTTTGAAATTACATTTCGTTTTTTGAGCTTCCATTTTATGCGTATAAATTATTGAGCGTTTGAATAAAAAATGTTTGGTTATTTTATTTTTCTGAATTGGTAGAGGCTATTTTTCTCTTTTTATCATTTTTTTTATTCTGAGGGAAGAATTTTTTTTTCAATTTTTTTTCTGAATTAGAAGAGGGATTTTTTTATTTTTAGCATTTTTATGGAGTTGAAAGGAAGGACATTTTTGTCTACAATTTTTTCTCAATTGAAAGAAGGAAATTTTTTATTTCTAAGATTTTTATTTCTGAATTTAAAGAGGCCTTTTCTTTTTAGCATTTTTATTGACTTGAAGGAGAAACTTTTTATTTTTAATCTTTGTTCTGAATTGGAGGATAATTTTTTATTTTTAATATTTTTATTGAGTTCGAAGTGAGGAAATTTCGGTTTTCAATTTTTTCTGAATTGGAAGAGGAACATTTTTTATTTTGAAGATTTTTATCGAGTTGCAAGGGTGTGAATTTAGGTTTTAATTTTTTCTGAATTGGAAGATGAACATTTTTTACAATTATTTCTATCGAGTTGAAAGGGAGGAAATTTTGGTTTTCAAGGTTTTTTAACTGGAGGAGCACTTCCTTTGTTATGAATATTTTTACTGAGTTGGAAGAAAAGAAATTTTGGTTATTGTTTTTCTGAATTGGAAGAGCCCAATTTTTTAAACATGTTTTGAGTAGACGGAGGCATTTATTTTAAAATTAATAATAGAATTAATGCTTTCACGATGATTTATTATAATAAATTTAAAGGAGGTTTTTCGGGTTTCAATGGTGTGCAAAACTATGAAACGTCGGCAAGATTCGTAGTTTTAAACACGATTGAAACCCGAAAAAGCTCCTTTAAATATATTATATTTTTAAATTGTTTAATTGGAAAGATTTAATAGCATCCATTTTATATATATAAATTATTGAGCGTTTGAATGAAAAAATGTTAACTATAAAATTTTCAAACTTCAATTTTAAAAGTTTTAAATACAAGAGTTCCATTTTGAGTGCTTTAATTGGGACGACTGAAAAATCCCGAAAAATAAAATTCCCGAATTGGAACATGTCCAAATAATGAAATTTTCGAATTATAAAATTCCCGAATTGGATATTTCCCGAATTATAAAGTATCCGAACTAGAAAATTCGAGAATCTTAAAATTCCCGAATATAAACGATCAACATTTTGTTTGTAAATAAAAAAATTTAATTGTAATAATTTAATTAATTTTATAAACAAACAAAATTTAATTGCAAATTTAATTGTAAATTTTGTTTTCTGTAATTGTACTATTCGGGAATTGTCCAATTTGGGAATTTTCTAGTTCCTATATTTTATAATTCGGCAATTTTCAAATATAAGCTGACGGGAATGTCATTATTTGGGAATTTTCCAATTCAGTAGTATTGTAAACTGTTCGAGAGTTTTAATATTTGGAAATTTTATTGCTGAGGAATTTTCCAATTCGGGAATTTTATTATTGGGGAATTTTCCAATTAGGAAATTGTATTATTCGGGAATTTTACAGTGTCGGCAATTTTCCAAATCGGGAATTTTATTATTCATAAATTTTATCATTCGGGAATTTTATTATTGGGGAATTTTCCAATTCTGAAATTTTATTTTTCGGGAATTTTACAGTGTCGGGAATTTTCCAAATCTGGAATTTTATTATTCGGCAAGTTTATTATTCGGGAATTTTATTATTAGGGAATTTTATTATTTGTGAATTTTACGAATCGGGAATTTTATTATTCGGGAATTTTATTGTGTCGGCAATTTTCCAAATCGGGAATTTTATTATTCATACATTTTATTATTCGGGAATTTTCCAATTCCACAATTTTATTACTGGGGAATTTTCCAATTCTGAAAATTTATTATTTGGAAATTTTATTTTTCGGGAATTTTATTATTCGGAATTTTTATTATTCGGAAATTTTGTTATTCGGGAATTTTATTATTTGTCAATTTTCCAATTCGGGAATTTTATTATTCAGAAATTTTATTTTTCGGGAATTTTATTATTCGGGAATTTTATTATTTGTGAATTTTCCAATTCGGGAAATT
>CAKNYM010052502.1:425720-462918 GCA_932195095.1 Andricus curvator | reverse complement strand
TTTTATTATTTGGAAATTTTATTTTTCGGGAATTTTATTATTCGGAAATTTTATTATTTGTGAATTTTCCAATTCGAGAAATTTATTATTCGGAAACTTTATTTTTCGGTAATTTTATTATTCGCAATTTTATTTTTCGGGAATTTTATTATTCGGAATTTTTATTATTCCGAATTTGTATTATTCGGAAATTTTATTATTCGGGAATTTTATTATTTGTGAATTTTCCAATTCCGGAATTTTATTTTTCGGGATATTTATTATTCTGAAATTTTATTATTCGGGAATTGTATTTTTCGGGAATTTTATTATTGGGGAATTTTCCAATTCTGAAATTTTATTATTGGGAAATTTTATTTTTCGGGAATTTTCCAAATCGGGAATTTTATTATTCGGGAAATTTTATTATTCGAAAATTTTATTGTTCGGGAATTTTATTTTTCGCGAATTTTATTATTCGGAAATTTTATTATTCGGGAATTTTATTATTTGTGAATTTTCCAATTCGGGAATTTTATTATTCGGAAATTTTATTTTTCGGGAATTTTATTATTCCGAAATTTTATTATTCGGGAATTTAATTTTTCGGGATTTTTCAGTCGTCCCCTTTAATTTGCAGTTCAGTTTTTAGTACTTCAAATAACAAATTTTTAGCTCTAAGAATTCGATTTTTTAAATTTCATTTACCGCGTAAAAGTTTTGCGAACCGGGGAAAAACCCGGAATTTGTTTTCGTTGATTAAAACGGCCACCCTTCAGATGTCCTTAAATTTTGGGACCGTTGGTGGGACTGGTTTGCGCACAGGGGGTGCGCAATTGTCTCCATTCTACGCATTGGGTGGGAATGCGAAAACATCCCCTTTTGGACCATTTGGACCACTGTGGACCACGCAGTGCGTTCATCTCCCGGGAAAAAGTATCGATCGTCAAAAGTGAGTTCGTAAATGCGTCTCGTTCGTTTTTGACTGAAAAACCACATCAGATTCGTAAATACCCTCACGGTGCATTCGCGAAAGTCGTTGGCAAGAAGAAGAGAAGAGGAGAGGAGTGGCGTGGATCAATATTCCACCCCACCGGCGTAATCACTGATAGTGGCACCCCGCACGTACCCCGTCGAAGATTTTTCAAAAGTGACTTGGTTATGTAAGTCCGACGCCACCGAGAGAAATTCCCGTTGATTCGGTTTCATATCGCGAGATAAGTTCATTTCTGAAGTGTGTCCAACGCTCAGTTCGATTGAGGGTGCGACGCCGTCAATGTAACCGGGATTGCATCACCTTCGCGGACGAAATAAGTGCAGAAACAGATCCTCGTAGAAATGAAGATATCTACGGTAAAGTCTCATTTTATAGATTTTATCAATCATTTAATCTTCCTTTCGCATGCCCCTGTTAGTTCGATGAGTGTCAATAAGTTGTCTTCATTTTTCAAAGGATTTTCGTCTTCGTAACCCCGAAATTGAATTTACAAGTTTTCACGTGGCGCATCGTTCTGGAGCATTTCCTCGCGGTTCATGCCAAGGCGTATTAAAACGTTTTCAAGGAACACGTGCCTTGCATTTTTTTTCGAAATCGATTCTAGCTGAATTTTTTCGATGTCACCTCGTTTTGATCGCTATGTTGCACGTGGGATAAATTTTATTTTTAATATTTTAGAGCTTTGGTCCTTGATGGGGTTTTAATTCTTCGGTATAGGTATATTGGATATTCCATTCCTAACCTTAATTTGTAACCGTTTATCGTGACCCAGGGGGTGGGAATGATGAAACACCCTTTAAAACTATAGAAGAGTAATTTAATATTTTTCTCGGTTATTTCTCGAAAATCATCGATTTTAGAGAAAAAGATGATCATTTTTAATTATATTTGAAAATTATAATGAATTATCGGGGTGGGTTTTGAGAAGACACCTTAATGCAAGCGAGGCCATTCCTCCCGGTCAGAAAAACCTTTTATAACTGGTTATTTGAGACGGCCTTTAATTTTGTGTGCGAAAAATAATTATAGTCCAAACTATTTAAAATTACGGTGACCAGACGTCCCGATTGTTTATCGCTGTCCTGATTTTTTGTGCCCGAAAACGAAAATTCGCGATTTTTATTCGGCGGACCTCAATTTTGTTCACCGTTTCGAAGGCCGCAGTCTCGTTTTGACTGTTCAATTCAATTTCAAAAACTTGACATCTGCCGAATTTGACTAATATTTAAAAAGAAAGGAAAAGGTCGAATTGCCTAAAAAAATTGCAAGTTCTGAAAAGTGTTTAAAATAATTAACAGATTGTACTCAATTGTTTAAATAAAAATGTTGAGCTTGAAAAACTTATTTGTATAATTTATAAAATTAGGAAATGAACATACAATTTTATTATTTTGTTAAAAATTCAACAATTGGGTTAAAAACAAGTCAGTCTTTTTTGTTAAAAATTCAACTGTTTTATTGTAAAACTGCCTTTTTTGGTTGAAAATTCAACTATTTGGTCGAATAGTAACTTTTTTGTTGAAAATTCATAATGTCGATTTGAAAATTCAGCTTTTTTGTAGAAAATTCGTCCTTTTGGTATGAAAACTCAACATTTTGGATGCAATTTTTTTCATTATTTACTGAAAAATCTTTCTTGGTTGAAAATCGTCTTTATGGTTTGAACATTCATCTGTTGTAGACATTTAATCTTTTTGGCTAAACATGCAACTGCTTGGTTGAAAATCAATTTTTTTTGATCGAGGATTTTCAACTATTTTGTTGAAAATTCGTCTTTGGTTGAATTCAGCTGTTTTTAGTTTCAAATTAAAATCTTCTTTTGTTGTAAATTCAACCTACTTAGTTGAAGTGAAAATTGAACTATTTTGTTGAAAATTCGTTTCTTTTTGTTAATAACTTAATGTATAACTATTTCATTTTTGGTTGAAAATTTATCTTCTTTAGTTGAAAATTCATGTATTTTGTTGAAAAATTCGTCGTTTTTGGTAGAAAATTAATGTTTACGGTTCAAAATTCATTTTTTTGTCACAAATTCAACTATTTGGTTTATAATTCATTTTTTTTTAATTGAAGATTCGTAATTATAGTTGAAAATTCATTTCTTTGGTCAAAAAATTAATTATTTCGTTGAATAATAATTTTTTCTTTAGTTGAAAATTCATCTATTTGGTTAGAAATCCGGCTTTTGTGTAGAATATTAATCTTCTTGCTGAAAAATTCATCTTTTTCGTTGAAAATTTATTTTTTTGGTTGAAAATTTAAACATTTTGTTGATAATTCGTTTTTTTATGGTTATAAATTAATTTTTGTATTTTTATTGTAATATTGAAAAAAATGTTGGCCAATTTAAAATTAAGAAAAAGCTTATTTCTACAATTTCGAAGAAAATACTTTTAAACTTTATCAGAAGATGAAATTTTGATTTAGACACTATAACATAATTCGAGAAAACGAAATTTTTGAAAAAAAAGATATGAAGAAGTCTACATTATCAGACAAGATGCAAGCTGAATACAATTATACCGTAATGATAATAATAATATTATTAATAACATTAAAGGAACTGCATAAATAATATTTTTTCATTTAAATGTAAGTACTACGTTCTTCTTGTATTTTTTATTAAACAGTTACCATTCAACAACATGAAAATCAATCTCTTCCTTATTTTCTCGAATTATCTTATATGTTCTGAATCAACATTTTTTCCTGATAAAGTTTGAAATTATTTCGTTGAAAACTGTAGTAATTAGCTTTTTTAAAATTTTGAGTTGGCCACCATTTTGAATTTTTTCAATATTTTGGATTTTTAAAATTATAAAATAGTTTCTGAAGCCAAACAGTTTGTTTTTACGAAGTTTCAGAGTATTTCATTGAAAAATGAGCTTTTTTTATTTTAAATTGGCCGCCAATTTTTTCTTTCATGATTTTCCAATTTATCAATTAATTTCTCAAGTCAAACCTTCTGTTTTCTTGAAGTTTAAAAGTATTACGTTGAAAACTGTGGGGAAAAGGTATTTTTTTAGTTTTGAATTAGCCGCCATTTTGTGTTTTTCAAAATTTTTGATTTTGAGAATAAATTATTAAATTTTTCCACAATTTTGGTCACCCATTGTTAATAACTCCAGAGATAAAATTTAAGAAATAGCTTTTTGGGCCCATTTAGATGGCTGCCATTTTGTATTTTTTTAAATTTTGAGTTTTTGACTGAAAATATTTTAAGCGTCCCATGCAAATTTTTGTCCACGGACATAGAATGATTCGAATAAAACTTGAAAAATGTTATGAAGATTTTTCGTTTTTGCGTGATTTCTCCCATGTAAATCCCATGGGAAATTTCAAGGCCCATGTTTGGTGGGTAAATATTAACCTTTTTGACTAAAATTTGGGGTATAAACGAATTTAAAAAAATAATAATAAGGACCACCCTACTCTATACGTCCGATATATTTTTCCTACAGGTTTAAACTTAATTATAATATTCGGGAACTGTTAAAAATAATATAAATATAATTAATAAATTTAAAAAGAGTAATATAAATTAAACAAATTGAAGTAGAAACTATTGTTAAGTAAATAATATAACATTTTTTTATTACAACCCAAAATCTAAGGATTAATTTATACTACGTACACTTAGGGTGGCCACTGGACCGGAAAATATGGTAAATGTGCCCGGAAGAAACTAAGAAAAGATAATAAACTTATTTTTAGACCAGAAATAAAAAAAAAGTTACTATTCATTTTTTCTTTAAATTCTTTGAAATTTCTAATGTTCGGTTTCAAATTATAAAATTTGAAGCGCTTTAAATTTTAAAGCTTTGAGACTTCGAATTTGAAAAGTTGACTTTATAATATTTATATAAATTTCAGTTATTCAGTTTGCAACAAATTTTCATTGGAAAAAGTCCCTTCACTTTTAATCTTTCATTTTCAAATGAAAACATACAGTTAAATTTCAAATTAAAAAATTTTAAAATGCTGATTTTCAAACGTTATAACTAAAATAATTACAAATTAAAACCTTCATAATTAGTCAATTTTATATTTAAACGTTTAAAATTCAACAACAAAAATTTGAAGGGTTCAAATTATAATTCTTTTTGAAAATTCACTGTTTCAAATCAGGATTGTACTTTTTTTGGAAAATTCACTGTTCCAAGTCAGAAATTTGATGTTTTCACAAATTCCCTGTTCCAACCCAGATAACAACGTTAGCGCACCTTGCGCGCATGGCGGAGGCACGCGTGCGTATTAATCCGCACGACGTGCGTTCAGATTAGCACGCAGTTGTGTCCTCCATGAACGCGCGTATGCCACGCACGCAAGGAGGGTCTTAAAATTGTTTATTTATAATAAAGTAAAAGTAGCAAAAAGGTTTAATTTCAAATTTTTATTAGAGAGATGGAAAATCATTACACATTGAATAGGGTAACTGAATCAATTACCGAAATGGATCCTATTGTCTGAGTTCTTTCTATTTTCACTATTTTTGCACGCGAACTTAATTTTATCATTCAAAAACTTTGCTAAAACTCATTTAGTGAGTTTTACTAAAAGAAATTAAATATTTAAATTTGATATTACAAGAAATTAACTGTTTTCAGAATCAGAGTAATAAAATGTATGGAACCACTTTTAATTTGCATATCAGTTTCCGGTCATTTCCCTGTTTTCCCGATTTTCCGGTCAGATAGACACCCTACTCATTAAGACAAGAGAATAATAATTGTTTTCATCTTTCAGATGAGAATACCGCAGGGGTTAGCGTGCTTCCACGCGAGGAGAACTTTAACAGAGAGCAGTTCCAAGGCCCAGCAGAGTAGTTTTAAGTTGAAAAACTTCAACGCTACACTAGACGGTGTTTTTTAACAATACCAATGTTGTAAATATCTACCAAGAGACGAAATTCCCAGACGTAATGAAAGGAGTCATGACGTCACTCGTACATGGTGCTGCACCGAAACACTACCTCTGTTATTATAACGTGTACAAAACTGCAAGAACAGAATTTAGCATCCTAGGAACAAAATAAGAAACACAAAAGATATATATTCGCATATTGCTAAATGATTATATTCTGAATAGTTATTTATCTATGCCACTCTGAATAGTAAGAATACAAAACCAAGAGTGTTTCTTCCAAGTTCGCTCGATCCACATAAGAAAGTTAAGACAATTACCCCGCAAACAGAGAATGAATCAGATTGATTTAGTTTAAGAGAGCTGAATTTTAAGTTTTACATTGGAAGCTCAAAAGTACAATAAAAAAAAAGGACAACAATGACTGTACCGTACGACACTAGCTTGATATGGCTCGTTGTCGTCGGTTTTCTTGTAGCGTTTGTCCTAGCGTTTGGAATTGGAGCCAACGATGTCGCAAACAGCTTTGGTACCAGTGTGGGAGCTGGTGTCCTTACGATTTACAAAGCCTGTATCCTTGCGACCATCTTCGAAATTGCCGGAGCTGTTCTCATAGGATACAAGGTATACTTAAGAGTGATAATTAATATATTTCAGCAGTGCCGGTTTAAAGAAAAATGAAAGAAACCAAAAGAATAAAATAATAATCTAAAGTGTTCCCAGGTAATATATTTTGTTCGCGGCATGAAGTTGCATTTGAAATTGTAAATTTTGATCAACTAACTTTACATTAAAAGAAAACTCATGTCACACATAAAAATTTGAAAAACTGGTAAGTTTTCTGCGTCGGTAACTTTTTGGCGGTAAGAATTACAATTTTAATAATAGATTGTAAAAATGTGTTAAAATTTTTTTAATAATTATGTAAATTTACCCTTAAATTCTTTGAATATCCTGAAATTCTTTGAATTCCTTGAATTCTGTTAATTCCTTGAATTCTTTGGATACTCTGAATTCTTTGAATTCTCTGAACTCTTTCAAATTCTTCAATTTCATGAATTCCTTGAATACCCCTTAATGCTCTGAAATCCATGAAATTGGCTGAAATCCTTAAATTCTGCAAATATCCTGAAATTATTTGAATTCTCCGAATTCCTCGAATTGTCTGAAATCCTTAGATTCTCTGAATTCCTTGAATTCTCTGAATTCGTTGAATACTATGAATTCTTTGAACTTCTTCATATCCTTCAATTTAATGAATTCCTTGAATCCCCTTAATACTCTGAAATTTCTGAAATTCTATGAATCCCTCGAATTCCCTAAATACTCTGAAATCCATGAAATTTGCCGAAATTCCTGAAATCCTTAAATTCCTTGAATATCCTGAAATTCTTTGAATTCCTTGAATACTCTGAATTTCTTGGATACTCTGAAATCCTTGGATACTCTGAATTTCTTGAATTCTCTGAACTTTTCAAATTCTTCAACTTCATGAATTCCTTGAATACCCCTTAATGCTCTGAACTCCATGAAATTTGCTAAAATCCTTAAATTCCGCAAATATCCTGAAATTATTTGAATTGTCCGAAATCCTTGAATTCTCTGAAATCCTTAGATTCTCTGAATTCCTTGACTTCTCTGAAATCTTTGAACTTCTGGAGTATTCTGATTTCCTAGAATATTCGGAATTCTCTAAATGACTTCAATTCTCTGAAATCCTTGAATATTCTGATATTCCTAAATTCTTTGAATGTCCAGAATTCCTTAAATTCCCTGAATTCACTGAATTCTGTCAATTAATTCAATTTTATGAATTCATTGAATTCCTTTATTGCTCTGAAATCTCTAAAATTCTCTGAAATCCTCGAATTCTCTGAATTCAATAAATGCTCTGAAATCTCTGGAATTTGTTGAATCTTTTGAATATTCTGAATTGCCTGAATTCCTTAAATAATTTGAATTCCTTGAATATTCTGAACTCCCTGAATTCCTTGATTTCACTGAATTTGCTGAATTTTTTAAATTATAGTTTTGGATGCGCATTCTGAAATAGTTTAAGTTTTGAGGCCTTGAAACTAAAGTTGTTTAGCTTCCAAACTTTAAATTCGCAAATATTTGTTTTGATGTTTCTTAATTTTTAAATACTCAATCACGAACGTTACTAATTTGGTTTGAAAATTCGTCTTTTTTGGTAAAAAATTAATCTTAGAAAATTCATCTATTTGGTTAAAAATTCAACTTTTTGATTAAAATTAAATTTTTTGTTGAAAATTCATATTTTCGGGTAAAAAATTACACTGTTTTACGGAAAATTCTTATTTTTTGGTAGAAAATTAATCTTCTTCGTAGAAAATTCATCTTTTTGGTTTAAAATCTATCAATCTTTTTGGTTGAAGATACATCGTTGTAATTAAAACCCATCTCTTTGGTTAAAAATGTAACTATTTTGTTGAAAATTCGTCTTTTTTGACAGTAAATTAATCTTCTTGGAAATTTTTTTTTTTCTTGACTGAAAAATGTTTTTTGGTTGATAAATCAACTATCTTCTTTAAAATTCATCTTCATTGCATGAATTAAACTTTTTGTTTTGAAAATAAAATCTTGTTTTATTAAAATATCAACTATTACATTTTTCGTTAAATATTAATCTTTTTTGGTTGAAAATTTAATTACTTGGTCAAAAGTTGAACTGATTTGTTAAAAATTTATTTTTTTCGTTGAAGATTCACCATTTTTGTTGAAAATTCATTTCATTGGTTGAAAATGTAACTTATTTCGTGGAAAATTCATCTTTTTGATTGAAAATTCAACTATTTTGTTTAAAATTAATTTTTTCATTAAATATTCATATTTTGGAATTAAAAAATTAAACTGTGTTGTAGAAAATTTGTCTCTTTTGGTAAAAAATTAATCTTTTTTGGTTGAAAATACAAGTGTTTGGAAATTAATCTTTTTTATTTGAGGATTCAACTATTTTGATTAAAATTCGTCTTGTTTTTGGATCAGTTGAACTGTTTATTAAAAATTAAAATCTTATCTGGTTGAATATTCAACAATTTGGTTGAAGATGAACTTTTTTGTTGAAATTTTGATTTTACATACCTGAAATCTTCAAAAGTCTTTTGAATTTTCCCAAGAGTCTTAGGGAAATTATATTTATATAACTTTACAAAAAAACTCTATTGGCAATTTTTATTTTGAATTCAAAATTGTTTTTACCCTCAAATCGGAAAACTATACGAGCGCGATTGATGATGCTATTCTCTTTAAAATTGAGTGAAGAATTTTTCTAAAAGAAAAATCCAAAATCGGTCAAGAAATGACTGGAAAATTTTGAAGCTAGTTTTTTTTTTATTTCACCTCACTTTAGGGCACACCTAGGCATTTGCCTACCTTTGCCTGATTGGTAAACCGGACGGTATTCCAGGAAACATTGGATCAATAATCCGGGAATTTTTATGGTGGATTATTTTGTAGGTATCGGATACGATGCGTAAGGGGATATTGGATGTGTCTTTGTACGAGGGACATGAACAGGAGCTGATGTTAGGATCACTATCCAGTTTGGCGGGTTCGGCTATCTGGTTATTGTTCGCAACTGCGCTACGACTTCCGATTTCCGGTACGCATTCAATCGTTGGCGCCACTGTGGGTTTCTCGCTTGTGTGCAGAGGAACAGCAGGGGTATGTAACGGCAAAGTACCCAAAAATCCAATTTTCAGAGCGATTCACCTCTTTTCAATGTCCCTTTTTATTTACAGGTGAGATGGGGCGCTCTAGGAAGCATAGCAGCGTCTTGGTTCGCAAGTCCCCTTCTCAGTGGCTCCGTCTCAGCGGCTATATTTTGGCTGATCAGGAAGACTGTGCTGCGATCCAATGAACCTTTGAAACAGGGTCTTAATATCTTGCCTCTCGCTTATGGCCTTACTATTGCTATTAATATTCTATCGATTGCGCACGATGGACCAAAACGTGCGTATAGTAAACCGTATTTCATAATCAAAAATCAAACCGCAGACTTCACAGCTCAAAATAATCTCAAAACGGGGGAAATAGGGTGATTTTTCACAAAAATGGGGGGATGCATTATTTTAAATCAAATTAATGTAGGTGCCATATTGAATTCAATATGAAAAGCTTTAAATTCCTAAAATTTTATGTCGAAATTTATTGCATTTCCAACACAAAAGTTAATTTTCAACCAAGGGAGATAAATTTACGAACAAATAGTTGAACTTTCAAGCAAATTGAATAAATTTTCCAATAAATAGTTGAATTTTCAACGTACGTAGATCAGTTTTCAACTAGATGGTCGAATTCTCAAACGCAAAAGATTAAACTTCAACAAAAAGAATTTTCTACCGAAAATAGTTGACTTTTTAACAAAATAGTTGAATTTTCAACAAAACAATTTAATTTTCAGCAAAATAGTTACATTTTCCACCTGCAAATGTGAGTTTTCAACCAAGAAGATTAATTTTCTACCAAAAGACGCATTTCCAATCAAATACATGAATTTTCAATCAATCAATAGTTAAATTTTCAATCTACAAAGATGAATTTTTGCACCGAGAAGATTAATTTTCTACCAAAATACATGAATTTTCGATTAAATAGTTCAGTTTTCAAACAAAAACAATGAATTCTCAACAAAAAATTAATTAGTTGATGTTTCAATCAAAAAATATTTGTATTTAAAATCAAAAACAGTTGAATTCATAAAAAATGAATGTTTAACAAAATGGTTAAATCCTACAACAAAACCGAATAATTTTCAAGAAAATTCATGAATTTTTAACAAAATAGTTACATTTGCAACGAAAGAGTTGAATTTTAAACCAAAATGGTCATTCAAAAAAGTTAATTTTTAATAAAGTTGTTCAACTTTTAACCAAGTAGTTGAATTCTCAACCCGAAAGATGAATTCTGAACTGAAAGTCAAAAAGTGAAATTCATTTAAAAAGACGAATTTTCAACAATATAGCTGACAACAACAGAAACATTAATTTTCAACCAAAAAGTTGCATTTTTAACAAAAAAGATGAAATTTCCACAAAAGATGAATTTTTGAACCAAAAAGACGAATTTTCAACCAAGAAAGATTTTTCAGTCAATAGAGAAAAAAAATTTGATCCAAAATGTGGAATTTTCATGTCAAAAACGATGAATTCTCAACCAAACATATAATAGTTGATATTTTAATGAAACAAACTTTTACTTTTCGATCTAAAACAGTTGAATTTAACAAAAAACGATGACTTTTCAAATAGACAATTGAATTCTCGCCAAAAACAGTTTAATTTTCAACAAAACAGTTTTTTTTTCAACCAAAAAAGATGGACTTTCAACTAAGTAGTTGAATTATCGACCAAAACTGATTCATTTTCATCCAAACAGTTACATTTTTAATCAAAACTCTAAAAAAAATTAATTTTTTGTCGAAAAAGACAAAGTTTTAACAAAATACATTACTTTTCAATTAAAATTTCGAATCTTCAAAAAAAAAAAAAAATGAATTTTCAACTAAGTATTTAAATTTTCAACCAAAAAAGATGAACTATGAACGAAAAATATGATGGTTGATATTTCAACCATAAAATATTTTTATTTTAATTCAAAAACTGGCGAATTCAACAAAATAGTTGAATTCTCAACCAAGAGCATATTAATTATCAACCAAAAAGTTGCATTTTTTAACAAATAGTTGCATTTTCAATCTGCAAAGGTGAATTTTCAACCAAAATACATGAATTTTTAACCAAATAGTTGAATTTTCAATTAAACAAGAAAAGTTTTCAACAAAAAATGGAACAGTTGAAAAAATTAATTAAAAAAAAATGAATTCTGAACGAAATATGATAGTTAATATTTCAAAAGATTATTTTTCCAGAAAAAATATAAATTTTCAACCAAACTGTTGATTTGTAACCAACAAAATAAATTAATTTTCAACCACATAGTTCAACTTTCAACTAAAAAGGATCAATTTGGACTTAAAAATGGAATAGTTACATTTCTAGTTAAAAATGTTTATTTTCAACTAAGAAAACGAGTTTTCAACAAAATAGTTCAACTTTCAACCAAATAGATGAATCTTCGACCAAAAAAATTATTTTTTTAACAAAGTGGTTCAACTTTTACCCTAGTGGTTGAAGTTTTATCTTAAAGCGATGAATTCTCAACAAAACATAATAGTAATTATTTTAACCAGACTTTTAATTTGCAATGAAATGCAGTGTAATTCAACAAAAAAGACGAATTTTTAAAAATACATCAATTTTCAACTAAAATTTCGAATAAAAAAAGTTAGTTTTCAATAAAGTAGTTCAACCTGCAACTAAGTAGTTGAATTTTCAACCAAAAAAGATAAATTTTTAGCCGAACAGTTGATTTTTAACCAAAAAAAAAGAGAAATTAAATTTCAACAAAGGAGATTAATGTTCTACCAAGAAATATGAATTTTCAACAAAATATGTGGATTTTTAACGACATAGTTGAACTTTCAACTAAAAAGATCTATTTTCTTTCAAAAATAGAGTAGCTACATTTTCAATAAAAAATTTTATTTTCAATAAAAAAAAATGAGTTTTCAACAAAATGGTTAAACTTTCAAGCAAATAGATGAATGTTCAATCCCCAAAAAAGTAGACTCGGGTAGTTAGTAACTAAATTGTATGTAATAAGACACGGCTGAAAATATTTAGAAAAATTACGTAATTTATAGATGGCCCTAAGCGAAATGACAAAAAAAAGGGTTAGTTTCTTGTAAAGAGAGGAACAGGGGAAAGAGCGTGAAGTCTGAAATCACATTGAGGTCTCAGCACAAGCTTGCAATAACCTTTTTTTTTACTTTTGCAGTTCTAATGCTGGATAAGATACCATGGTGGGGAAGCGTAACAGCATCTTTAGGGGTTGGCTTACTGTCCGCTGCGTTTGTTTATACACTTGTAGTCCCCTGGCAGCGGAAGAAGATCCTTTTGTCTCACAGTACCGCAAGAAACACGGAATTCGGTGCAACCGATGTGAAAGAGACGACGGCCTTGTCGGTGATTTCTGAAGTTCCAGCTGCAAGTGGCAGCGAGTTGCTGAGCGCAGAAGCCCCAAAATTGAGGGGTAACAATAGCGCGAGTCCTCTGCTGTTGGCAGCAGGAGGAGACGCTGAAGGTGGTCCAGGGGATGTCGATATATTGGACGAGGAACATCCGGACGTTTCGAAGCTGTTTTCCTTTTTGCAAGTATTAACCGCTGCCTTTGGTAGCTTCGCACACGGTGGGAACGACGTTAGCAATGCGATCGGGCCTTTGATAGCGCTTTGGTCTGTTTATGCGGAGGGCTCCGCACGCCAGGAGACAGAAACACCTTTGCTGATACTTCTCTATGGAGGTCTGGGAATTTCTACAGGACTCTGGATCTGGGGTCGCAGGGTCATCCAGACACTGGGCCAGGATTTGGCTCGTATCACACCCACTACAGGTTTCACTATAGAGGTAAGTCCGAGAGTATGGTGGCTACTCGTTCGGGAATCTAAAAGAAATTCGCGATCCTGAATTCAGAATCTACGGGTTTCGACGATTTTGGATACGTAAAAATTTGCCTAAAAAATCTTAAATTAGGATAAATATAATGTAGGGGAAACCACCCTACAGTAGATAGGGAAAAAATCAACAGCATTTAACTGCATCAGTTTCCAAAACTAAAGAAAGGTTTTCGTTTTTTAGTAAAGCTTACATATTCCATTGAATATTCTTATCGAAAAAATATCACGAAATTAGTCAATTAGCTGTATTAAACATTTTTATTAGACCCGGTCAAGGGTACGATTTAGACACCTCTATCCATCAATAGATAATCGTTTCTAGTATTGCTTCTGGGCATGACAGAATACTCGATTCTCGATCATTAAAATTTATCATTAGTATACTTACAATTAAAGTGAGTTTATTGATTAAATCATAGTTGAAACTATCATTATTTTACAAAAATCATAAAAGCCTTAATTTTTGACATTTTTTTTCTCTGATATTCTGTGAGATTGGTACGATTGGTACGAGATGTTTAATCTTCATATCATTTAACCTGAATTGTGATGACAGAAAAGTGCAAATTTTTTACATACCTTAGTCCTAAAAATGATATCTTTTCCGAGTGACTCCTGAACACAACTAAAATTTCTGAGCTTTTTAATAACTACAATTTCATACTATTTTTTTGGTCATTTAAACAAAAATTTAATATCACGAATCAAAATAAACAAACACACCCTTTAACTTTGAAGCAACTGAGTGACATTCGCAAAGCTGCCATTTTTGACAGCGAAATTTTTCCATTATCTACTGTTGGAAAATGTTTTGTCAAATAAAAAATCCTCAAATATTTATAAATAATAAAGAAAGAACACTTTGTATCAATAAATATTGTTCATTAAACTTTAAACTTTGACTATAATGTATAAACATGCCAGACAAATGTTTCATTTAGATAAAAAGTATGAATAATGAAGAAGCGAAAATTTTGTTTTCATGCTGAAATTTAATTTTTTACTCTCACACATTAATTAATTATAACATTTCAATGAAACTGCGTCAAAAAGTATGGTATCCTTGCTGAAATGTAAAAAAAAAAATTAATGAATATTTTTCGCCTCCCCTATCTTGTAAAGAGAAAGAGATACGTCAAAACGGACAAAATTTTTAGATTCACCTTCAGAATCATTCAGTATATAAATATTAATAGTTAAATATAAGTAAAAAGAGAATATGCATAAATAATATAAATAACCTGAGAAATATAAAAGGGATTAGGTTTTATGGCATTCTATTCTTGGACCCCTGATAAAAAGATTATCCTTCGAACCCAAGCTCTGACGATTTCTGAACATTTTCTCATGAATTCTGACTTTTCCTGACGATTTCTGTTGAGAAACGTAACAAAAGTGATCAGAAATAGTCAGAAGTCCTGACTTTTTTTCTGACGATTCCTGCCATTTTTTAGTAGGGAACAGCCATCTAATCGATTTTAATGAAACTTAGTGAATTTGTAGTGATTTACGGGTCATATTTTTTGGCCGAAGGATTTAAAAAAATTTTGACAATTCTGGGAGCTACACCATTCTAATGAAACTTCAAAATAAGATGCTGTTTTAATTAAAATATGGATGACAAAAATGTCAAAATTGTCACAAAAAAATGAAAAGAATTTTATAGTTAATTTTTGACGGAATACGCTATATTTTTTTTAGATTAATATTCCCTGTTTTTGTTATTAAAAAAAAATTGATGAAAACTCATCTGATTCGCGAATTATACATTGTTAAAGAGCAGTAGTATATACTCTGTTCAACGAGAGAATACTCAACGTCGCGCAGTTTTTTCAGGAAAGGGCGGAGTAAATCCTTTTGTGCCACTCTCCGGATAATCGGCCGTGAAATTTGACAGAGGCCATACATTTTGAAAGAAAGGATTCGTTTAAAGTGGAAACTTGAAAATCAGTAAACTACGCCTAAACTCTACTTTTTTATGACAGCCTGCGCAAACTGGACGTAAATTCGTCCGTTGCGTTGAGTATTCTCTCGCTGGACAGAGTATAGTCGGATGCTTGTTTCGCGCAGCAGCCAGGCAGTAAAAAATGTTAACATAATCTAAAATTGTTTCAAAATTGAAAATCTTTCTTTTAATCTATGCCGATTTTCGATGAAAAACCGCGAGCATTACCTAAAATCGTTCAAAAATTTTTTTCTCCTTTCAGTCCAATGATTTTCTATTAAAAGTACCGATTTTGGATATACAAAGCCAATAAAACCAAAAATTATACAAAAATCGTGAATTTTATGACTCAATGATAGGGTGACCAGACGTCCTCATTTAGGTCATTTAGGAGGACATGTCCTACTTTTCGCTAGCTTGTTCTCCTGTCCTCTTAAACTTTGGAAAACCCATAAAATGCCCTACTTTTTGGCCAAAAGACAAAATTACCCGTTTTTTCATAAAATATTCCCTACGATCGCGTTTTATATTTTTTCCCTCCCCTGGCGAAAGTTTCGGATAGGAATTCATTCCTAACCAATCCGAAGTCATCCGAATCATTCCGGAATCTTTATCCGAACCAGTCTGAGTTAATCCGAACCAATACGATTTTTTTTTACATTTCGTTCGATCGAAATCGGTTAAAAATTAATCCAACTCAATCCGAACCAAATTTCCAATCCGAATCAATCCGAACTCGTATTAAACCGATTTTCAATCCGAATGGATCCAATTGAATCCGATTTCGGATTCATTCGGATTGAAAATCGGTTTAGGTAAATCCGAGTTCGCATTGATTCGGATTCATTTGGATGGAAAATTTGGTTCGGATTGAACCGGATTGAGTCGGATTAATTTTTAACCGATTTGGATTGAACGAAATGTAGAACTTTTTCGGATTGCTTCGGATACAGATTCCGGAATAATTCGGAATGATTCGGAATTAATTCCTATCCGATACTTTCGCCAGGGTCTTTATTCGAAAAAAAGCCTGAAAATTCATAGTTATTGCGTGCCATTGGAGAATCTGGAAAATATGTATATAAACATTTTAAAAAATTGATTATCCAAACAAATAATTTAATTCTGGTCTTATGGGGTGGCGGGTGGTGAGGTTATGTCCTCCTTTTTCCACTTGCGCATCTGGTCACCCTACTCAATGATAATCGGAAGAGTAATGAAAATCGGAAAAATCTTAGGTTTGTTTAAATTAAAAATACCGATTTTGGAAGAAAAATATTAACATAACGTAACAAAAATGGTTCCAAATTGTAAATCTTCTTTGAAATTAATTTTTTGGGTTTGAAATAACCGATTTCCGGTTAAAAACGCTAACATATCCTAAAATTGTTCCAAAATTGTAAATCTTCTTTGAAATCTGTATCGAAATTTCCGGCGAAAGCTGCTAGTTTAACCTATCAATTGTAAAAAAAATTATTTTTCTTTGAAATCAAATGATTTTGTGATAAAAATATATATTTCCGGTGTAAAACGCCAGCAAAGCCTAAAATTGTTAAAAAGTTGTGAATCTTCTTTAAAATAGTATCATCTCTGATATTATTTTTTAAATTAAAAATACCAATTTCCGACAAAAAAGACTAACAAAATACAAAATTGTTAAAAAATTCTGAAAAATTCTCAATCTTTTGTTCAAATTATAATGATTTTTCTTTGAAAATTCCAATCTTCGATGTAATACACCAAACGTAACCAAAACATTTTCAAAAATAATAAATCTTTGAAATCTGATGTTTTTTAATACAAATTTTAAATTACGTCCAAAAACACTAATACAATCCGAAATTATTTAAGCTTGTAAATTTAATTATTTTATCATTTTTTTTGTTAAAAAATACGAATTTGGGGTGAAATCACAACAACATAACCTGAAGTTGCTGAAAAATGTAAATATTCTTTGAAATGCCATTGGCATTGTGTAATGCCAAGGAATATGATTCTAAAAAAAATATAGCGTATACCGACAAACATCCAGTCAAAAAATTGTTTTCATTTTTTTTGTTGAGAAAATTTTGTGATTTTTTTCTTTTATATTTTATGAAAAACAGCATCTTGTTTTACAAAATGCCTATACGTTTCATTAGAATGCGAATGAAAGTTTGGGAAATATTACAATTAAAAGAAAAGTCGACCTCATCAAATTTCAAAATGATGTAGCTCCCAGAACTTTCAAATTTTTTTAAAATCTTTTGGCCACAAACAATTACCCATAATGTACTACAACTTCACTAAGTTTGTTTAAAATCTATTAGACGGCTACCAGGTTTGATATTCCTGACAAATTCTGATTTTCAAAGGATGTATCTGAATTTTTAATTTTATTGCGCATCATTTTCTAGTTAGAAAAAAAGTTATAGCTTTTTTCGTTGTCAAATTAAACTCTTTTTTTGAAATTTTTAAATAAAATTCTCCGGAATTGCACTTCAGATTGCCCTTCGACTGATAGAGACATCCTACTTTGAAAATGTTTGTTTAGAAAAATTTTATTAGTTTATTTCTAACGCCGGGCGTAAGTTGGACTTTTATGTCTACCAAATTGTTAAATTTTCCAGCCAAAAAGACGAATTTTGTACAAAACAGATGAATTTTCAAACCGAGAATATAGTTTTTCAATAAAAAAGTTAACTTTTAACCAATCAGTTGAATTTCTAACAAAATAGTTACATTTTCAGTAAAAACAATTAATTTTTAACCAAAACAAAAATGAAATTTTGAAAAGATTAATTTTCAAACAAACAGATGCATTTGAACCAAAAAATTTATATTCAACCAAAAAAAAACGAAGCTTCAACATAATACATCGTTTTTCAACCAGATTGTTGAATTTTTATAGCGAAAATACGAATTTTCTACAAAACAGTTAAATTTTCCACAAAAAGTTAATTTCCAACGGAAATTTCTACAGAAAGAGATAAGTTTTCATACCAAAAAGATGAATGTTCAACAAAAAAGTTAATTTTCAACAGAAATTTCTACAGAAACAGACGAATGTTCAAACCAAAAAGATAAATGTGCAACAAAAAACTTGAATTTTCAACGAAAAAAATTTGTTTGTCAAGAACGAACAAAAAATGCAAACAAATTGTTGAATTTTCAAGCCAAAAAAACACGAATTTTACACAAAACCGTTGAATTTTCATCCATGGAATATGACTTTTGAACAAAAATATTAAATTTTTATGAAAATATATCAATGTTGAACCGAATAATAAAATAACAAACCAAAAAATATGTCTTCTGAACCGAAAATATAATAATAAACTCTTCAACCAAAAAGAGTCAGACTTTTTAATTGGGTTCTATTAATTCAGTTCGCATTTAAGTGGAAAAACGAGAAAAAAAGGGACTGTGAAGCCGTATAAAAATAAATAAAATGTTAGGTTAGAAAAAATATTTATTTTTTCATTGCACACTTTTTTATTTCGGATTATATACTTTTAAATTCGAACTACACATAAGTTTAATTCTCGAAAAATTTTATGACACTATTTTGAAACTATTTTTTCAAATTTGTGACACTATACTTACACCATTTTTTATCTCTGAAGTGAGTCCGTAGCCTGAGGGAAATATCAGGGAATTTCGAAAATGAAGTTTTACGACCACCCTGAAATTTAGATTAAAAGAATCAAACGAGTTTAAATTTCACGCGAGATCAAAATCTAATAACAGGGTGCACAGTCTTCCCCTTTTTTTCTTAGTTTCCCATTTTTCTTGAAATTCCCCTTTTTCCCCTATTCTCAAAAAACGTCCCCTCTTTCCCTTTGTCTCTTTAAATATACGATATTTGAAAATGGAATATGTGAATTACGCTGAAAATTCTCTGAAATTAGTAAGTGTACTCATTATCAAATAATAATTTAAGTAATTATAGCACTCAAATAAATGATTTATGAATGAATAAGGTACACGTTCCAAATGCTGAACCATTAAAAGTATCTTAAAAAAAATTTTCATAGCTGAATCATTTTAAAGCATGTTGAACATATGAAAAACAGAAGTTGTTATCCAATATAAAATTGGAACAGTCCCAAAATATATAGTACTTTTTAAATAAGTATTAGAAGGTGAACTCTTTTTAGTTGAAATGCACAAAGTTAAATACCTAATTAAAAAAATGGAATATTCCAAATTCATCAACTGCAATGTTAAATGTTCTAACTTGAGCCATTTTTAATTTGAGTTTAAGAGCACCGAAGAGTAGGGCGGAGTGAAAATGCTAAAATAAATCAAATCGTTTGAGCTGAGGGAAAAAAACTTGTGAGTTGGCTTTCGACAAAAGCAAAAAAAATTGTAATCAGTCAAATTTAACGATTTCAAATTCAAAATATTTCCTATTGGTTCAAAAATTATGACGAATTTGTTATATTTACAGCTTTTACTAGTGAACAATAATATCAAATTACGAAATTAAAAAATGAATTTTTTGCTCAATAACAATTTTTTTGAAAATGTGCAAAAACATGTTTTTTTTTATTGAGTCATATACACACATTAAAAAAAAGTTGATTATGTCAAACCTGAAATTTATTCAGCTTGAACCAAAGAAACATTTTATCATTTTGCTTTTTCGGAAAAAGAACTTTTGTCGTGATTTAGGATTTTTGGGATTTCATTTTTTTTGCGATTTTGGAACGTTATAAACACCAAGAAAAAAAATGTTTCCCACGAATAAAAAAAATGATCACATGTTTCTTTGGTTCAAGGTGAAGAAATTTCCGGTTCGAATCAATAAAAAAAAAATGTTTTTGTACATGTTCAAAAAATTCTAAATAAGGCAAATTTTTTTTTAATTTTCAAAATTTTTAATTGTAAATTTAAAAAAGAGAACAGAAGATATTAACCGATTTCAAAATTTTTTCTATTTACTTGTTTTGGATGTCGACCCACAAATTGTTATCCCACAGCTCAAAAGATACGATTAATGTTAGCATTTTTACTTCGCTCTACTGAAAAGTAGTTTTAAATTTACATTGAAAGTATTAATTATATTAAGGAAGAAATGACAAATCTTGAAAAGAAATATTTATAAGAACGATGTTAAATATATCAAAATTGTGTATTTATTTAATATATCCAATTTAAAAAAATAAATTCTTTAATGGTAGAAATCATTGAAAAATCATTTAAAATTATTTAAAAATATAACATTTCTTATAAAAAGATTGTTCTTTTCGACATGTAAAAATAAATGTTTAATCTTTCCCCTATTTTTTCCCTTTTTCGTGAGAAAATTACTTTATTTTCCCTTTTTTGAGCTCCTTTTGCGCTGTGATCCCTGTAATAAAAGTAAATGTTTTTTACAGGTAGGAGCTGCTTTAACAGTACTGTTGGCAAGTAAGGCTGGTTTACCTGTGTCAACGACTCACTGTAAAGTTGGATCCGTCGTCTGCGTGGGCTGGGCATCACGTGGTGGCGAGGGTGTCTCCTGGACACTTTTTCGAAACATTGCCTTTGCCTGGTTAGTTACTGTTCCAGTAGCTGGCTTGTTATCTGCAGGCTGCATGGCTGTTTTCAGACAAGTAATTACCTTGTGATTTCAAACTTCCGAGCTTTTTAAATTGTTTCAGCGAATACCATCCAAAGCTACTGTTGTCAATAATTAATTAAGAAATAAACCATCAAAAACGAATGCAGAGTCTTTTTACTCGGCCCACTTTTCTTTATAATCAGGAATTTCATTTTCAAAACCTTGAAATTAAACTTATTCATCTCGCAGAGGGGACATCACCCTTCGGATTTTTTTTATACTTCTCTTTTTTAAATTGTCTTTTTTAAATTGAAAAAAAAAAATTTGATACTTCTCCCAGTAATAGGTTACCAACTGAGACGGTTTCACTGTCGAAAATGGAATGCGATATAATTCAGACTCACATTTAATTCTGGAATAAACTCAGTCACATCTTCGACAGTCGACGTAACAATATTAGGCCACCGCACGAACATTACGCTACCGTCGCCCACCGCACGACCACCACCCCCCATCGGCCACTGCACATATGAGATATAGAAAAAAATATAAAAATAGTATAATAAGAACAAAATAAATATTTAAATATAAAGAAATAGTAAAATAAAAGGATGCAAAAATAAAATATAAATTAAACGCAATTTTTATGAGGGTGTCCAGCGTTTCTTAGGAACCAAATTCAAGGTCTTTTCCAGGTTTTCGAGGTCAAGAAATAAAGTTTTTCCAAGTCTCCTTTTTTACATCAAATAATGAAATAAACGTTTTTTATACATCTAAAAAATGAGACATTTCATTTTTTATTGGCCAACAATTTCTAAAGAAAGCCAGAGCTGTGAAATCTTTGTAAATTTGTAAAAAAAAGCTTTAAATTTCTCTGAAAGCTTTTGGAATTTTTTAAAGCTTCTGTAAAATCTTTAAAATCCTTGAAATCTTTGTATAATTTTTTGAAATCTCAATGAAATCTTTAAAATGTTTTGAAATCTTTGAAAGCTAGTGTACTAACCCTTTTTGAAATCTTTCAAATTCTTGAAATCTTTTAAATCCTCATGATTTCTTTGAAACATTTGTGAAGACTTCCTGAAATATTTTGTATTCGTTTGAAATCACTGGAATATTTGTAATAGTTGTGAACTCTTTCTGAAATATTTTGGAATCGTTTACAATCTTTGTTAAATCTTTTGAAATTTTTAAAAAGTTTTGATATCGTTTATAATCTTTGAAATGTTATGAAATCTTTGCAATCTAGTGTACTGTATCCTTGTTGAAATCATTGAAATCTTTATGGAATTTTTTGAAATATTTGTGAAATCTTTCTCTAATCTTTCTTTGTGAAATCTTTTTTATTCGTTTGAAATCATTAAAATCTTCCAAATTTGGTTGAAACCTTTTGAAATCGTTTAAAATCATTTAAATGTTTTGAAATCTTTGTAATCTGGTGTTGAAATCTTTGAAATTCTTTAAATCTTTTGAAATCCTTATGAATTCTTTGAAATATTTGTGAAATCTTTCTGAAGTCTTTTGTATTCGTTTGAAATCACTGGAATATTTGAAATATTTGTGGAATCTTTCTGAAATTTTTTGTAATCGTTTAAAATCACTGGAATATTAAAAATCTTTGTTAAATCTTTTGAAATATTCTAAAAAATTTGAATATCGTCTAAAATATTTGGTATGTTCAGAAATATTTCTTTAATCTTTGTTCGTGAAATCTTTTCTGTTCGTTTGAAATCATTAGAATCTTCTCAAATTTGTTGAAACCTTTTAAAATCATTAAAAATCTTTTGACTGTTTTGTAATCTTTTAAATTCTTGAAATCTTTTGAAACCCTTATGAATTCTTTGAAATATTTGTGAAATCTTTCGGAACTCTTCTGTAATCGTTTGACATCACTCGAGTATTTTAAATCTTTGTTAAATCTTTCCGAATCTTCTCAAAAATTGTTAAATCGTTTAAAATCTTTGGAATGTTTTGAAATCTTTGAAATTCTTGTATTCTTTTGAAATCCTTATAAAGTCTTCAAAATATTTGTGAAATCTTTTGTATTCGTTTGCAATATTTTGCAATTGTTTGAAATCATTTAAATGTTTTGAAATCTTTGTAATCTGGTGTTGAAATCTTTGAAATTCTTTAAATCTTTTGAAATCCGTATGAATTCTTTGAAATATTTGTGAAATCTTTCTGAAGTCTTTTGTATTCGTTTGAAATCACTGGAGTATTTGAAATATTTGTGGAATTTTTCTGAAATTTTTTCTAATCGTTTAAAATCACTGGAATATTTAAAATCTTTGTTAAATCTTTTGTAATCTTCTAAAAAATGTGAATATCGTCTAAAATATTTGGTATGTTTAGAAATATATCTTTAATCTTTGTTCGTGAAATCTTTTCTGTTCGTTTGAAATCATTAAAATCTTCTCAAATTTGTTGAAACCTTTTGAAATCATAAAACATCTTTTGACTGTTTTGAACTCTCTGAAATTCTTGAAATCTTTTGAAATCCTTATGAATTCTTTGAAATATTTGTGAAATCTTTCGGAACTCTTCTGTAATCGTTTGATATCACTCGAAATATTTTAAATCTTTGTTAAATCTTTCGGAATCTTCTCAAAAATTGTTAAATCGTTTAAAATCTTTGAAATGTTTTGAAATCTTTGAAATTCTTGTATTCTTTTCAAATCCTTATAAAGTCTTCAAAATATTTGTGAAATCTTTTGTATTCGTTTGAAATCTTTTGCAATTGTTTCAAATCACTTGAGTATTTAAAATCTTTGTGATATCTTATGAAATCTTATAAAGCAAAATTGAAATCGTTTAAAATATTCGAAATGTTTGAAATCTTTTTAGTCTGGCGTACTGTACCCTTGTTGAAATAATTGAAATTCTTGTATTCTTTTGAAATCTTTATGAATTTTTTGAACTTTCGTGATCGTACACGCCTTTTTAAAATTTTTGAAATCCTTGAAATCTTTATGAAATGTCCCAAATCGTTGGGAAATTTTTGTGAAAACTTTTTAATCTAGTGTAAACGCTTTTTTTTAATCTTTGAAATTTTTGAAATGTAGGAAATCTTTTGAAATATTTGTGAAATCTTTCTTAAATATTTCTTTGTAAAATCTTTTGTATTCGTTGAAATCATTGAATTATTTGAAATCTTTGTGAAAACTTTTGAAACCTTTTGATATCGTTCCAAATCTTTGAAATCTTTGAAGTCTGGCGTACTTTTTCAAATTTTTGAAATCCTTTAGAGATTTAAAGTTTTAAAATGTTTGTGAAATTTTTGTGAAATCTTTATTGAAATCTCGTGTGCACGCCTTTTTTAAATCGTTGACATCCGTGAAATCTTTGTGAAATGTTAAAAATATTTAAAATATTTAGAAATGTTTGAAATCTTTAGAAATATTTTGCAACATTTTTAAATCTCGTGTACACTCAAAAACCGAGTGGTCAACCCCTCGAAAAATCCGTTGTATGGCCATAACTCATTCTAATTTTTAAACTGAATTAACATCAAAATTTTCAACTAATGATTTTTATAATTTTTTTTATAATTTTTATAATTTGAAATCTGATATAAACGCCTTTGTAAAATCCTTTGAATCTCTTTGAACTCTTCGAAATCCTTGAAATATTTGTGAAATCTTCTAAAATCTTGTAATAGGTACCTTGTGAAATCTTTCTCCTTATATCTTTGAACCCCTTGAATTTTTTTGAAATTTTCTGAAATCTTTTTAATTCTTTGTGATATTTTTTCAAACCATTTAAATTCTTTGAAATCTTTTAAATCTCCTGAAATATTTTGAAATCTTTGGAATCTTTGAAATCTGATTTACATCTTTGTGAAATCTTTTGAACCTTTATAAACTCTTTGAAATCCCTGAAATCTTTGAATTCTTCTTCTTCTAAAATCTTTGAAACCTTTTGAAATCTTTCTGAAATCTTTTAAACCCTTTTGAAATAATTAGAAATCGGATGTACACGCCTTTGTGAAATCTTTAGAAATATTTTGCAACATTTTTAAATCTCGTGTACACTCAAAAACCGAATGGTCAACCCCTCGAAAAATCCGTTGTATGGCCATAACTCATTCTAATTTTTAAACTGAATTAACATCGAAATTTTCAACTAATGATTTTTATAATTTGTAAGTTGAATACCACAACAAAATTTATACTTCAATATTCTATATTAACGGAGAAGAAATTAAAAACTTATAGAATTATTCACAATATTAAAGTCTGTTCATTAAAATCTATAAAATAATTGGTACAGTCAAAAAGTACCTTGAAATCTCTTTATTTATTCTGTAATAAGCAAAAGATAAATTATATCTTGATAAATAAAAAAGTTTTCAGTAAAAAGATTTTTTCTAAACGAGATGCTTCTTTCATTAATAGAATAAAAGACTTAAATTACTCTTCGAATTTCAATAAAATTACTGTTTTAAAAGCAAAAAAAAAAAGTTTGAAATTTAAATAACGAGTGATGTTTTTTAACAAAAAATTGCATAAGGAATCAGAATTTTTCAAGGATGTCGTATCCTTGAACTATTCGAAATATTGGATTTTCAGCTGTTTTTCACAAAACTGAAGATATTGATCGATAATTAGGCTATGTCAGAATTTCAATTACATAATAGATTCGTTTTGGAGAATTTCCTTATAAAGAATTTAAGTGTTCTCTCATTGAATATACTTAAGCTACCATAACAACGACTTGTTAATGGTCTCTTAAATCAATAATGAGCAGACATTGAACTGTCAAATTAGGAATGGAGTTTTGTAACATTTTCTTATTTGGTTCGTTTCATAGAAATTTATGAGCAGCATCATGCTTTAATTAAAAATTTAATTTATCGGTCTTTCGTTTAATTCGGAATGGAAGGTCTACCCTTGATTCCTGGATATACGTTCCGGGAACCTGCTGTAAGTCAAATTAAAATATAATTGATAGAAATAAGTCAATTAAGAATAAACTTTAATATCTGGGGCAGATACAAGATTACAAATTGAAGCAAAAATTTGGATTTTTGAATGGGTTTCGAGTAATACGAGATTCTGATGTTGGAATTGGTAGAAGACCAATTGATGCTGCTTCCAGTGCCTATGCGATTGAAAATGAAACAGTACAGTATGTATTCAATGTTTTAGAATATAATAAAATTTAATTCATCCAGGGTACCTAGCGATTCTTAGGAATAAAATTCAAGGTCTTTTCCAGGTTTTCCAGGTCAATAAATCATGTTTATCAAGGTTTTTTTTCAATCAAATAGTGAAATAACCGTACATTTAAAAAGTGGTTCATTGCATTTTTAAATGGCCAACAATTTCTGTATTGTTGCATTTTATTAAATACTTCAGTAACAGAAATTATTAAGGAATTATTGACTTTTTAGAAATATTAAAATGCCACTTTAAGGGTTACTTTAGAATTCGATTATATTTTTCGAATTGTCACTTGACCCCAACTGATGATGTCAAATTCTTTGAAATGCTTGAAATCTTTGTAAGATGTTTGACATTTTTTTGAAAATTTTGTAAAATCTTTGTGAAATATTTTAAAATCTTATAAAATCTTTTGAAATGTACGTTGTGAAATCTTTGAAATCGTTAGAAATCTAATGTACACGTATTTATGAAATCTTTTGGATCCTTGTGTGATCTTTGAAATCCATGACATTTTTTGAAATCTCTTCAAATCTTTGTGAAGTCTTTTGAAACCGTATAAAGTCTTTGAGATGTTTGTGAAATCTGTTAAATTTTTTAAAATCTGTTGAAATCTTTTGAAATATTTAAAATCTTTTAAAATCTTCTAAAATCTGAAATTGTGAAATTTGTGAAATTGAAATTGTGAAATTTTTTGAACCTCTGGAAATATCCTGGAAATCTTTGTGAGATCTTTAAAATCTTTTAAAATCGTTTGAAATCTGAAAAAATCTTTTGAAATTTCTTCAAATCTTTGAAATCTGGTATACAACGCCTTTGTGAAATCTTTTGAATCTTTGTGAACTCTTTTTAATCCTTGAAATCTTTGTGAGATGTTTGAAAATTTTGTGACATATTTGTGAAATCTTTTGAAATGTACGTTTTGAAATCTTTTGAAACCTTTTGAAATCTAATGTACACGTATTTATGAAATCTTTTGGATCCTTGTGTGATCTTTGAAATCCATGACATTTTTTGAAATCTTCTCAAATTTTTTTAAATCTTTGTGAATTCTTTTGAACCCATTTAGAGTCTTTGAGATGTGTATGAAATCTGTTAAATTTCTCAAATCTGTTGATATCTTTTTGAAATCTTTTGAAATGTTTAAAGTATTTGAAATCTTTTAAAATCTTCTAAAATATTTTGAAATCTGATATAAACGCCTTTGTGAAATCTTTTGAATCTCTGGAAATATCCTGGAAATCTTTAAAATCTTTCTGAAATCTTTTAAAATCGTTTGAAATTTGCAAAAATCTTTTGAAATTTCTGAAAATCTTTGGAATATTTGAAATACAATGTGAAATAATATGTGTCATCTTTGTGAAATCTTTTAAAATATAATAAAATCTTTTGAAATGTACGTTTTGAAATCTTTTGAAATCGTTAGAAATCTAATGTACACGTCTTTAGGAAATCTTTTCGATCCTTGTGAAATCTTAGAAATCCTTGAAATTTTTTGAAACCTTCTGAAATCTTTTAAAAACCTTTGTGAAGTCTTTTGAAACCGTTTAAAGTCTTTAAGATGTGTGATAATGTGTTTGAAATCTTTTGAAATATTTAAAGTATTTGAAATATTTTTAAATCTTCTAAAATATTTTTAAATCTGATGTAAAAGCATTTGTGAAATCTTTTGAATCTCTAGAAATCTTTGTGAGATCTTTAAAATCTTTCTGAAGTCTGCAAAAATCTTTTGAAATTTCTTCAAATCGTTGGAATTTCTGAAATCTGATATGCAACGCCTTTGTGAAGTCTTTGAAATCCTTGAAATCTTTTGAATCTTTGTGAAATCTTTTAAGTCTTCTAAAATCTTTTAAGTCTTCTAAAATATTTTGAAATCATTCTACAATATTTTGAAATATTGAAACTATTTAAAATCTTTAGAAATCTTTTGAAACTTTTTTAAATCTTTGGAATCTTTGAAATCTAATGTGCAACGCCTTTGTGAACTCTTTGAAATCCTTGAAATCTTTGTAAGATCTTCGAATTCTTCTTCTGAAATTGTTTGAAATCTGATATACGTGCATTGGTGAAATCTTTTGAATCTTTGTGAAATCATTTAAATCTTCTAAAAAATTTTGAAATGTTTGAAATCTTTTGAAATTTGTTGTAAAATCTTTTGAATCCTTGTGAAAGCTTTGAAATCTTTGTGAAATCTGTTGAAATCTTTGTGAAGTCCTTTGAATCCGTTTAAAATCTTTGAAATATTTGAAGTGTTTGAAATCTTTTGAAACCTTTTGAAATCTTCCTGAATCCTTTAAAACCTTTTGAAATCATTAGAAATCCTTCTTTGAAATATGATATAAACGCCTTTGTAAAATCCTTTGAAACTCTGTGAACTCTTCGAAATCCTTTAAATCTTTGTGAAATCTTTGAAATATTTGTGAAATCTTTTAAATATTTGTGAAATCTTGTAATAGGTACCTTGTGAAATCTTTTGAAACCTTCGAAAATCGTCAGAAATTCTTTGAAATCCTTGAAGTCTGATGTACACACCTTTGTGAAATCCTTTGAGTCCTTAAATATTTGAACCCCTTGAAATTTTTTAAAATTTTCTGAAATCTTTTTAATTCTTTGTGAAATCTTTTGAAACCGTTTAAATTCTTTGAAATCTTTTAAAATCTTTTGAAATATTGCTAAATTTTTCAAAAAATTTCAAAATCATTAGAAATCTTTGAAATCTGATGTACACCCCTTTGTGAACTCTTTTGAATCCTTGTGGAATCTTTGAAATCCTTAAAATCTGCGTGAAATCTTTGTGACGGGCCTTGAAACCGTTTAAAATCACTGCATTGTTTTAAAATCTTTTAAAATATTTTTAAATCCTTTTAAATATTTTTAAATATTTTTAAATCTTTTTCAATCGTTTAAAATCCCTAAAATATTTTGAAATCTAGAAATCTGTTGTACACTTAAAAGTGGAATAGTCAACTCCTCGAAAACTCTATTCCGGAAACTGGATTAACGTTGACATTTTCAACTAATAAATTTTATAATTTCGAATTTCAGTAAAATAAATGTTTTATAAGCAATGAAATGAAAAAAAATCAAGGTTCTCATGAAAAATTCAAGGAGATTTCCAGGTTTTCAAGTTTAAAATAAAATTCAAGGACAATTCCAGATTTTCAATGTTTTCAAGGTCGCTAGAAACCCTGATTTATCGTTTTAATGAAAATAAATCTCTTCAATTGTAAAATAGCTACGACCCCTCATTAACTTATGGACGAGTGCGAGAATATGGATATCAACAGTTCTTTCCTCATTATACACTCTATGCACAAAAATGCTTGTGTTTTAAAGCTTTTTTTCGACAAGGGGTATTTGGATCTCCACACGAGCACTTTCGAATTCGCTATGTCAATATTATTTATTATTTGGAAGATGAGACATTATCTGTGATAGAACCTCGAATTGATAATGCTGGATTTGATCAAGGAAGGTTAGTGAGGAGAGGAAAGATTGTCAAAAATTCTAGAGGAGATGTTTTTCACTGGAAAGATTTGAACGTTGGCATCGATATTGGTAAGTTTCAAAATACACTCAACTCTCGATATAAGAACGGTTTCGGGATTGGCTTGCAGTGGCCTTGATCGTGAATCCGGGGAATCCAAATGTAAACAGGTAGGGCCGCATGAATCATTTCTGTTTTGTTTGGACGCATGACGCAATCTGATGCAACTAACGCGCTGAGAGTGCGGCCCTCGAGCTGTTTGTCATGCGCTTGACTGAGCACCACCTCTCTTTCGGCCCGGCGGCCCTCTCATCCCGAAACTGCGGAAGCCATCAGTTCTAGGAATATCGTAAACCGGGCGTTCTTATATCGGGAGTTGAGTGTAAATGACAGGATTCACAGCGCTAAAAGAGCCCAAAAAAGGTGAAATAGGGTAATTTTTTCACGAAGAATGGAAAAGAATAAACATCTTTTTTACATATATAAAAGAAGAAGCAATCTTTTTATAAGGAATGTTCTATTTTTAAATATTATGAAATGATTTTTTAAGGACTTCTGCCGTTAAAGAATTCAAATAAGAAATTTTAAATAAATAACTTGTATATGTTTAAAATCGTTCTCATAATCAATAATATTTTCTCTTTTAAAAAATTCATAATTAATAATTAAATCGTGATACTTATAAGTAAAATTAAATATTTCTTTCCAAGATTTTTCGTTTCGTCCTTACTATAATTAAAACTTTGAATTTGAAACTACTCTTGAAGTTTGAAATTTGTCATATAAACATTCGTAAATTTTTATTGGTAAGATTTCAAAATAAAATTTGAGATTGTTCAACACTCCTACATGGTTTTAAAATTAAAGTGGCTAAATTTTGATCGATTGAATTTAAACTATCCAAGTTTAGAACTTTTAACTTTTCAGTTCATCAACTTGGCATTTTCCATTTTTTAATTATTTAACTTTGTACATTTCAATTAAGAAGTATATATTTTTTAACTGTTTCAATTTTATATTGGACAACTTCTCTTTCACTTTTATATTCATATTTACGTTGCGATATATTGTTATCTTTATTTTGCACTTTATTATTTATAAATAATTTCATTTAATTGCGTCAATATTATACAAATTCATTTCATTATTTTCATAAACGCACCTAGAGCTATCTTGCTTTACATTATAGTTGTAAAAGAATGTAATTTTAATTAAAAAAATTAATTGATAACAATTTTTCATTTATATTTTAAAAAGTTAAATTAATTATAATATATAATTCCAAGGATCACAGCGCAAAAAGAGCTCAAAAAAGGTTAAAGATAGGGGAAAGATTAAACATTTATTTTTGCATTTAGAAAAGAAGAAACAATCTTTTTATAAGTAATTCTATAGTTTTTAGGTAATTGTATATGATATTTTTTATGATTTCTGTCATTAAATAATTTATTTTTTAAATTGGATATAATGGAATAGGATATGTATGTATGTATACCATTAAGCCATTTCCCTTTCAGGGTAGGCGTGACACTACCCGATTCGAGTAGTGTTTCTAGGTTAGTTTCTTGTAGTAAATAACTACAAGTGTGGGCTCACCACACCCACGATGTGCCAACAGCACTCAGTTTTCTCGAATGGTCACCCATCCAAGCACTAACCGCGCCCAACGCTGCTTAACTTCAGTGATCTGACGAGAACTGGTTTTTTCAGCGTGGTATGGCTGTTGGCTATATATAATAGAATATTTCCTCTTCTAAACATTCCTTTATTAATAATTAAATCATTATACTCATAAACATAATTAAATATTTCTATCCAAGACCACGTGAAATAAAATTTAATTGATTCCCTAAAGTTCTCTAGAAATTCGTAAAAATCCCTTGAAATCGTAAAAACCCATTAAAATAAGTAGAAATTATTTGAACTTCCTTAGATATAAATTATATAAAAAATTATTCATTAAATTTATCTGCAAAAACCCGTTCATGTCTCTGGATTTTTATTTTCTCATATTAAAAACATAAAGTATTTAAAAATCCATAACAAAATATTTTTTAATATTAGGAGTTCTAAAATTTTTTAAAACGACAATTCTTGAAATTCTTTTGAATCTTTTAAAATAACTTTTATTCCCTAAAAGTTCGTTAAGGCCCCTTAAAATACCCTGAAATCTTTTTAAATCGTAAAATTCCATTAAAATATATAGATATCTTTGAAATTTCGTGAACATAAATTAAATTAAATTAATCTAAACAATCGTTTGAACTGGTTTCAATAAAATGGACGGTCGCGTTCACGTCCCACGATTTTTATTTTCTAATATTAGAATCATAAACTTCATAAAAATCCATAATATCACATTTTTATATATTAAGATTAATTAATTAATTAATTAAAAAAATTAATATTGATATATGTTAATTAAGATTAATTCTAGTTAGAATGTTTGAAAAAACTCTTACTTTCGTAATTTTAATATTTTCATGTACATATGTCAATAGTTGTTTTAAAAATATTTTTTAAACTTTCAATTAAAATTTTCTTATTTAAAAAAAATTAACATGTAAATTTGAAAATTCAGAAATTATTGAATTCAAAACGTCTAGAAATGGTCTAATATTAAAAAATCACATTTTTTGTATTTTAAACGCTTGTAATTTGAAATTGTCTCACCACTAAAAATAGTATCTACTTATTTCAAAATGTTTAAGTGCACGCAGTAAAACTTTAACTACATATGAACATTTTAAAATGAAACTCTTAGGGATAAAACAATTTTAAATATAAAATTGTTTTAATTTTTAAATTTTCAAATAAAATTTTTTGGTTTTACTATGGTCTCAAAGAAAAGCTTAGGTTACTTCATTTAAGACAAAGTTTGTTTAAATTTTTGATAACTCCTTACATTAATTAAATATTATATGGAATGTATATTTAAAGAAAAAATATTTAACATCTATTGAAAACTGCGTAAATTAACTTAAATAAACGGTTTAAATTCTAGAACTTATTAAATTTGTGTTCCATTAAAAATGTCATTAAGACCAGTTGTAAATGTTGTTCGAATTTTGGTCCCCGCGCAGAAAATATTTTTTTGTACATTTCCAAAAAAAAGCCAGGGCGTTTAAAAGTATCAAAAATGAAAAATGAACATTAAAATTTTTTTTTTCCTCATCATCTAGTCAGTCTTTTTGGGCCCTAATCGGGTGCTGGCTAGTCCGTCATGACTAAAAAAATTTTCAAATGTCTAACTCAAATATTTTTTTGTACATTTCCAAAAAAAGCCAGGGCATTTAAAAGTACCAAAAATGAAAAATGAACATAAAAAAATTACTTTTTTTCCTTATAATCTAGTCTAGTCACTCCTTTCGGGCCCTAATCGGGTGCTGGCTAGCCCGTCGGGAACAACAAAATTTCTGTCTCATTCAAATATATTTAGTAAATTTCCAAAAAGAGTCAGGATGTGTTTAAAACTATTAAAAATGTAAAATGAACTCTAACAAAATTATTTTTTTCCTCATCGTCTAGACAGTCTTTGAAATAATTTATTTTGTTTAAATAGTGCAATTTTATTAATTTTTAACTTGGAATGTATAAATGAGGACAGGGCTTCAGTGCCCTGGCTAAAATCGAATAAATAAAATTGCATTATTTAAACGAAATAAAAACTCAAATGGGCCAGACAGAAGTGCCGTTATACATCTTTAACCATTTCTCAAAATTGCGGCGCAATATACTCATTTTTCAAATTATAAAGTCATCGAGTGTACACGTAATAACATGTAAAAATTGGTCACGTGACAGACTGTCAAATGCCCTTAATTTCAAAAAAATTTTATTTCTGTAGATTGAACGAAAAAATATTTTACCTTAAACTTTTATTTAAATTCTTTAACTCTGTTTAGTTTGAAATTAGTTAAATTTAAAAAAGTTAAATTACTATAGATAATTCTGTAAGTTACAATAAAGCTTTCACTACTCACGGTAAGATATTCTAGTTTTGAATACAATAATTTTGTAGATGTAAAATGAACAAATATCGTGTATTTAAAGAGAAGATGAAAAAAAGGGGAAGTTTTTCGAGAATAGGGACAAAGGGTGATTTAAAAAATGGGAAACGCAGAGGAATAGGGGAAAGACTCTGCACCCTGAAATACCTAAAACGTTAATTTATAAAATTGAAATAAAAAAATGAAGTATTTTTATCTAGGAATTTATGGGGTGGTTTATCACACATATGACTGTGATCGTTTCACGAAAGAATTTCTAACCAGTCAGGGAATTGATGTTGGTGACAGAGAAGAGCCTCCACCAGACCCATACATTCAATTTCGAAAAGATGCATTTAAAATCCCAACTAGAACTACACCAGTGGCTGATGATACTAGAAGACGCTTCTTGGAGTACGATGGGATGGTTTTATTATTTGATGCAGTGTGGGATGATGATTTTTATCAAGTCCTCTATTTTTTAACGGACGACACAATCAGTGTTAAGGAGATTCACACACCAAATGACGGCAAAGATCCTGTAGCCATGCTTCTCAAAAAGACTAAGGTTCCCAAAAATTGGAAAGATCTACCCTCAGCCTATCCGGGGATTTATATGGAACGTGGCGACCCAGATGTTGTGGAATATTATACTCCAAAGGATTTAATGGTACTTATAATACTTTCCAAAATTTATTTAAAAAAAAATTAGTCAAAGTAGGCATCGCGCGCCTACAAAAAAGGGTTTCTTAGACTATTAAGATTTTAATTAAGTCGATCAAACCTCCCACTCCCCTACATTTCCCTACTCCCTCTCATCACTTCATCCTTTGTCTGTCCCTTCCCAAATTCTTCCTCCTCTACTTACCCCTCTCGTCACCTCCCAAGCTAACACTCCCCTTCCCCAGCCACCACTTCCCCTCCCCTACTTACCCTCATTTCTAATCCTTGCCCCTACGTTCCTCTCCCTTCATTTCTCCTCACTACCTGTACTTCACCTCCCCTTATTTCTCCTCACTTTCCATCCTCTCATTTCCCCTCACTTCTCCACCCATCACATCACCTTTGTCTGCCTCTTCCCAAATTCTTCCTCCTCTACTTACCCCTCTCCACACCTCCCAAGCTAACACACCCCTTCCCCTACTATCCTTCACCAGCCGCTACTTCCTCTTCTCTACTCACCCTCATTTCTAATCCTTTCCTCTACTTCATCTCCCTTTATTTCCGCTCACTACCCGTAATTCACGTACCCTTATTTCCTCTCACTTTCCATCCTCTCATTTCCCCTCACTTCTCCACCTCCAATTTCTCCTAATGCCCCACCCCTGATTTCCCGTCACATTCAATACTCCCCCCTCATTTTCCTTCACTTCCCCTAATGCCTCTTTCCCTATTTCCCCTCACTCCACTCACTTCCTTTCCCCTAATCACCCAACACTTCTGCTGTTTCCCATGGTAAATAGGAGGTGTGATGACAAATGAGGGAATGCATTCCCTACTTCCACTATCCTGCTTCCCCTCCCTTCATTTCCCCTCATTACCTGTACTTCACTTCCCTTTATTTCCACTCACTTTCCATCCTCTCATTTCCCTTACTTTCTCTAACCTCGTATTCTCTACTTTCCCATCCCTGATTTTCCTTCACTTCCCCTCCCCCATTTCCCATATTTCCATACCCCAATAAGATTTCTGGGAAATTTAACATGATTGGGGTTTTATTTAAAAAAATTAGTTTTAAGTTTTGAAGATTTCAAAATATGTCGAAAAAGAATCTGGAAGATTTTAAGACCATTTTTTTTATTTTGTAGGATTTTAGGAAAATTATGTGAACTGAATTAGTTTAAAAGATAATCAGAAGTTTGTGGAGTTTTGAAAAGATTAGAAAATAATTTAAATCTTGAGAAGATTTCAAGAAATTTAAAACAAAATGTAGATTTTTTAAGATTTCGAAATAAAAGAAGCCTTTTAAAAATTTAAAAAGTTTTCAAGGGAATAAAAAATTGTAAACTGATTTTTTATTTTGAAAAATGAATTTTGAGAGAAAATTCAAGAGTAAGTTTAAGAGATATTGAGAAGATTTAAAAAGATTTAAAAATAATTTAAACTTGAAGAGATTTCCAAAAATTTACATTTTTGAAGATTTCTAAATAAAATTTTGAAGTTTCTTAAAGATTTTAAAAGGTTTCACGATAATAAAATGTTTTTCTTAAAATTCATGGGAAAGTTTAAACTGATTTTCAATTTAGAGAAATTTGTTTCAGAGAATATTTAAAAAGATTTTAAAATACTTTAAAAGATTTCTAAAGTATCAAAACAGAATCTCGAAAATTTGAAGGAAATTTTTAAAATTTTAGAAAAATTCGAATAATTTCTAAAGATATTTAGAAGGTTTAAAAGTTTCAGAAATGGTTAAAATATAATTTGAAACTTGAAAAGATTTCCAAAAATTTTTAACAAAATATAAATTTTTTAAGATTTTGAACAAAAATTTCGAAGCTTTTTAAAAAGTTTGAAAGGCCTTAAGAAAATTAAAAACTTTTCCCAAGATTCCTGGGAAAAGTTGTAATGACTTTTTATTTTTAAAAATTAATTTTAAAAACTTTGAAAAGGTATCAAAACATTTCAAAAGATTTATACAAATGTCGAACAAAAATCTGACAGATTAAAGGAAAATTTTCTTAATTTTGAAAGATTTTTCAAATCTTTAGTAATAATTTGAGTCAGTTTAAAAGATATTTAAGAATTTAAGTAGTTTGAAGAGAATACAAATATGTATTTTTAAACCTTGAAAGATTTCCGGAAATTTATCAAGTATTTTTAAATTTCTTCCAAACTTCTAAAAGTCTTAAATATCTTTTAAACTGACTCGAATTTCTCCAACATTTTGTAAAATCATGTAAAATAAAAAAATTATACTTTTTCGACATATTTGAAATGTTTAAAAATTCTTTTTAGTTTTCTCAAGAATCCTAGGAAAATTATATTTATATAACCTTAAAAACAAATGAACTTAAAAAGGAAATAGTTATTCGAAATTTGTATTTTGTATTCAATTTTATTTTTCCCCTCAAATCATTATTTGAGTGATTTTTTTTCTTTCGAGACTGAGAAATCTTCTTTGGTTGAAAATTCAACTATTTTGTTGAAAATTCGTCTTTTTGGTTTGAAAATTTTTTCGTTTTGGTTGAGAATTTCACTATTTCGTTGAAAATTCGTATTTTTTGTTCGAAAATTAATCTTCTTGATAGAAAATTCACCTATTTAATTGAAAATTCTTATTTTCGGGATAAAAAAGATAACGGTTTTGTAAAAAAATCGTCTCTTTGGAAAAATTTCATCCTTTTTGTTAAAAATGCAACTGGTAAAAATTGATGTTTATTAAAACGTTAATTAACTCGTTCGAACCTCCTCCTGCCCTACTCACCCTACATTCTGCTGCTTCCTCTCCCCACACTTCAACCTTCTCTTCCCTACCTCCTTCAACTTCTTCCTCATATAATTTCCTCCTCTCCTCACTTCACAAACTAACACTGCCCTTCCCCTAATTACCCATCCCATATTTCCCCGCCCATCATTGCATTACATCTCACTTCCCCTAATTTTCCTCCCCTCACTTCACCTAATTCGCCCCACCTCATTTCCCCTACTTCCCCTCCCATCACTTTTCCTACTTCCCAACGTCTCACTTCCCCACCTTTCGTTACCCCTACATCCC
>CAKNYM010052502.1:362924-425710 GCA_932195095.1 Andricus curvator | reverse complement strand
TACTTCCCAACGTCTCACTTCCCCACCTTTCGTTACCCCTACATCCCCTCTTTTCATTTTTCCCCACTTCCCCTCCCGCCATTTCGCCTTACTTCCCCTGCCCTCATTTCCTATACTTCTATGGCCTCACCTCTCATTTCCCCTCACTTCCCCTCCTTGGAAAAAAGTACGATGGACCGACGGTTTCTGCCCAGGTCTACAAATTCCTAAAACTGATGAAGTTTTAAAAACTTCAATTTGAAATTGTTAGTTTTTAAGTCACTTAAGTTTTTTAATTTTAATGCTAGGGAATGTTTTCCTTGTATTTTAGCGGCTACCCTGCTTTAGACTTAAAACATCATGTTTCTATCGACAGATTGGGGAAACGATTTTCATTTTTGGAAGACGTTTCTTTCTCTACGACTGCGATGCTTTCACAAGAAAATACTACTCTGGAATGTTGGGAATAGTCCAGCCCGCTCGACTGGACCCTCCTATCAAGTATCAGAAATCACAAAAAATCTGCAGACCTCCATCCCACGACTCTACACCTCCAAAGAAAAATGCAATCCGGCATATTTTGAATTTTCCAAAAAGGCTGCGTTACTCGATGAAAATGGATGCAGTTCATCCTGAAGACCAGGAGCGCAATTTTATTCTGGAATACAATTTAAGCGATGACACCATTCTCATTAGCGAAAAAGCAAAGCCAAACTCTGGCCGGAAATCGGGAACATTTTTATCTTCAAGGCAAATTCCAAAACCTGGAACTGACAAAGAAGATCCTGTTTATTACACCCCAGAAGATTTCTTCATTGGATCAAAAATTAACACTTTTAATCATTACTTCATCATAACAGGGGCAGACCTTTTTGTGTATCGATACATGGAAGCGAATCCAGAGAAATTTTCCCAGCAGCTGAGGGATAATATGAGAAATTATTTTCTCCAGAAAGGTCTGCTTCAAGATGATATTGACGCACTGGCGAAAAAAGAAGAAAATGAAGTTTTAAATCAGAATATAGAAGAAAGACATAAAGACGATTTTGATATTGAACCATGTTTGAGAGATTTTGAAAAAGAAGCTCGACTCAAGTATACAGGAGAACCTGAAAAGCTGAGACCACCAACACCACCCCCTGAAGAATTGTGCCCAAATCTAACTTCGGTAATAAAAGAAAAAATTGATAATGTGAGACCTTGCGAATTTGAGAAAAGGGAAATAGGTGAATCTCCAGCTAGAAGAGAAATTAGATGGAGTGATCAGGTACCTGGTACATAGTTAAAAATGCAAATAGAAATAAAAAATTATTCTGTTTTAATATCCTAATCTAAAATCTATTAATGTTTAAGGCCTCAACATTAGCATTATTAATTAACATTCAGAATAATATGCTGGTAAATGTAGAATATCCTGAAAAGTTAATGAAAATAATTTAGGGTGGCCGCAAAACTTGATTTTAAAAATTCCCTGACCAATTTTTCATTTTCTTTGACCAATAATATTCAAAGGCCAACATTTTAATCTTGTAACGTTTCTAGCATAGGATTTTTATAAACGGAACGAAACAATTTCAGAATAAAATTTCAAAACTTCAAATTTATTAATTTCAACCAAAAAGATTACTTTCCTGCCATAAAAGATCAATTTTCAATCCAAATGGACAAATTTGCAATGAAACAGTTGAATTTTCAACGAAAAAAATATGATTTTCAACCCAAAAGGACGAATTTTCTGTCCAAATAGATGAATGTTAAGGAACTTTTGACTTTTTAACAAAATACTTGAATTTTCAACAAATTGATAAAATTTTCAACAAATTGATAAAATTTTCAACAAAACAGTTGAATTTTCAACCAAATAATGATATTCTCAACACAATTTTTTTCTCAACAAGTTTAATCTTCGAAAAAGAATGAACTTCAACCAAAAACAGTTGCATTTTCAACCAAATAATTGAATTTCTTAGAAGACAGTTGAATTTTTAACAAAAAAAACTTGAATTTTCAACAAAATAATGAAATTTTCAAGAAAATAGTTTGAATTTTTAACCAAATAGTGGAATTTTAAACAAAAAAGATTAAACTTCAACAAAAATGGTCTCATTTTTAAGCAATAAACAAGAAAGATTAAACTTTACACAAAAAAAGGTGGATTTTAAACAAATAAATAAATTTGCAAGCCGTAAAGTTGAATTTTCAATAAAAAGATGAAGTCTCAACGAATAATATAATAGTTGATATTTTAACAACGAAAAAACAAAGAATTTTCAACAAAATAGTTTAATTTTCAACATAATAGTTCACTTTTAACGAAATAGTTTAATTTCCAATCAAATGGTCGAATTTTCGAACAAAAAAGATTAAACTTCAAACAAATAATTGATTTTTTTAGAAGAGAGTTGAATTTTCAACAAAAAAGATGAATTTTCAATCCAAAAGGACGAATTTTCTGTCCAAATAGATGAATGTTCAACAACTTTTTACTTTCAAACAAAATACTTAAATTTTGAAAAAAAAATTAAATTTTCAACAAGATAGTTGCATTTACAATCAAATAGTTGAACTTCAAAGTAAAAGAGACGAATTTTCAACAAAATAATTTAACTTTTAATTAAATAGTTTAAATCAAATGTTCTAATTTTTAATCAAAATAGATTAAACTTCAAACAAAAACAATTGCATTTTCAACCAAATACATAATTAAGTTTTCAACAAAAAGATGAATTTTCAACGAAAAATGTAATAGTTGATGTTCCAGCAAAACAAAACAAAAACCAATTTTCAACAAAACAGTTAACATTTTCAACCAAAGAGTTGAATTTTCAACAATGTAATTAAATTTTCCACTAAACAGTTGAAGTTTTAACTCAATAGTTAAATTTTCGATAAAATAGTTGAATTTCTAACCAAATACTTAAATTTTCTATCTACAAAGACGAATTTTCAACCAAATAGTGGAATATTCAAACGAAAGATTAAATTTCAACCAAAAACAGTTGAATTTTAAAATAAATAGTTACATTTTCAAAAAAAAAAACAAATTTTAACGAAACAGTTGCATTTACAACTAAATAGTTGAACTTTAAAGTAAAAAGACGAATTTTCAACAAGATTGAACTTTTAATTGAATAATTAAATTTTCAAGCAGAGTTGAATTTTCAACAAAATAGTTGAATTTTTAACCTGCAAAGAAAAATTTTCAACAAAAAATGTAATATCTGATATTTCAACAATAAGAGATGAAATTTATATCAAAAGCGATGAATTTTAAAACCAGACGAATTTTCAACTGTGAAGATTAATTTTGTACTGAAATTATGAATTTGCCAACTGAAAAGACGAATTTTCAACAAATAAAGATTTTACATTCAAAAAAGAAAAAATGTTATCCAAATTGTAGAACTTTCAAGCCAAAAGACGAATTTCCTGTAAAACAATTTTTTTTAAAGTTAATTTTCATCCAAACAGTTGCATTTTTAACAAAAAAGGAGGAAATTGCAAACCAAGAAGATTATTTTTCTACCAAAAAAAGACGAATTTTCAACTAAAATTTTGAATCTTCAACAAAAAAATAATTTTTTAACAAAGTAGTTCAACCTTCAACCAAATAGTTCAATTTTCAACTATAAAAGGTTATTTTCGACGAATAATGTAATACTCAGTAGATATTTCAACTAAAAAAGATTTTAATTAAATAATAATATTTTTCTGGTTGTTTATTCCAGTTGTAATATTAAAAAAATGAATTTTCAACTAAAGGGTTAAATTTTCGAAAAAATAATTAAGCGAATTACTTTCCCTAAAACTTTCTCCACTTTCCGTAAAAAAACCGTTAAATTCAACCAAAAAAGACCAATTTTTTCATTTCCCTGACCATTAACGTTCAACGACCATAGGATTCTTTACAATCGGAATAAAAGAATATCAAATTAAAATAATTACATTTCAAATTTGTTATCCTTCACAGTTATTTAAAGTGCCTCTTATATAAATTCTGTGACTTTTGCAAGACTTTTTTGAAAATCCCTGACTTTTCTTGACCAATAACATTCCCTGATTTCCAGGGTTTCTCCCCCTAAGATCTTCACAAATTTTTTTTTTCAAAATTCAAGAAAACTCTACATAAATTTATTGCAGATTGAAAAAGATGAAGAAGGACATCCAAAAGTGTCTTGCAAGAAAGAATATGCAGAATGCTAAACTATTATTCCCCGAGATTGTAAGCCACCTCACTACTTTTTCGATCGCGACCGAAGGTTCGAAGTAAGTCGGTCGATATCTAGTCTGTAAATAACCAAATAGTTTTCAGAATTGACGTATGTACACATTGAAAAAAATTGTATCATATCATACCACCTGTGGAAATCAATAAACAATATTAGATCAAGTTTTCATCAATTTTTTCTCGCAATTGTCATTGTAATAATTTATTGTATCAAATAAAATCTCTAGATATTATTAATATTAAAAACTGTAGCTAGAAGTCATTAATTAATTTACGATTAATTTTAAACTGGTGAGATAATACAGCTTCTAATATTAATATAGGGCGGTCGCAATACATCATTTTCAAAAATCCCTGATTTTTCCCAGACGAATTTTTCAGTTTCCCTGGCGATTGATACTCAAAGAACAGCATTTTAATCTTGTAACATTTTATAAACGTAACAAAACAATTTCAAATTGAAAAATTTCGAATTTATTTATTTCAACCAAAAAATATGTATTTTCAACCATAAAAGATGAATTTTTAATCTGAAAAGACGAACTTTTGACAAAACAGTTGAATGTTCTACTAAAAAAGATGACTTTTCAACAAGATACTTGAATTTTCAACAAAATAATTAAATTTTTTAAAAATACTTCAATTTCCTACCTAGAAAGATGAATTTTCAACCAAATAGTCGAATTTTCAAACAAAAAAGAATAAACTTCAATCTAAAACAGTGGCATTTCAACCAAATAGTTGCATTTTCCAGCTAAAAAGCCGATTGTCTTAGAAAACAGCTGACTTTTAAAACCAAAAATATGAATTTTCAACCAAAAAGTTAAATTTTCAATCGAGATGAATTTTCAACCAAATAGTTGCATTTTTATCAACAACAAAATCATTTTTAACCAAATGGTTGCATTTACAACCAAACAGTTAAACTTGAAAAGCAAAACTGACGAATTTTCAAAAAAATAGTTAACTTTTAACTTAATTTTCAACCAAAGAGGTGAACTTTCAACTAAAATTATGAATATTCAACTGCAATAATTAAATTTTCATTTAAAAAAATAATTTCTAATAAAAAAACAACATTTTTTACAAAGTAGTTCAAACTTTAACCAAGTAGTAAAATCTTTAGCCAAAGAATATGAATTTTTAACAAATAATGTAATGGTAGAAATGTCAACCAAAAAATATTTTATTTTTAATTAAAAAGCAGTTGAATTCAACCACAAAAAGACGAATTTTCAAAAAAATATTTGAATCCTCAACCAAAGAAGATTTATTTCAACCAAAAATTCAATTTTTAACCAAAAAGATGAAATTTCTAAAAAAAAAATATATTTTCAACCAAATAGTTAAATTTTCAAACAAAAAAGACGAATTCTCCACAAAATACATACATTTTCAAGGGAATAGTTGAATTTTCAACCAAGAAGATTAATTTTCTATCAGAAAAGATGAATTTTCCACAAAATACATACATTTCTAACCAAATAGTTGAATTTTCAACCAAGAAGATCAATTTTCATCAAAAAATGCAGTAGTTACATTTTCATTCAAGAGAATTAGTTTTTGATGAAAAAACGAATTTTCTACAAAACAGTTTAATTTTCTACCAAACTGTTGAATTTTGAAGCTGAAAAACGAATTTTCAAACAAAGAGATGATTTTTCAACTAAAATTATGAATCTTCGACCAAAAAATATTTGTTTTCAACAAAGTGGTTCAACCTTTAACCAACAAATAATGTAATAGTAAATATTTCAACCAAAAAGGTTGTAATTTTAAATAAGAAACAGTTGAGTTAATTAAAAAAGGACGAATTTTCATCAAAACATTCGAATCCTCAAACAAAGAAGATTTATTTTCAATCAGCTGCATTTTTATCCAAAAAAGATTATTTTTCTACTAAAGAAGATGAATTTTTAAACCAAAAAGACGATTTTTTTAAATATTAGTTGAATTTTCACCCAAGAAATATTTTAGTTGAATTTTAAACACCAAAATATGAATTTTCAACCAAATAATAAAAGTTTTAACTAACAATATAATCGTCAGGAGGGAAACAACCAAAAGAAATAGAAATACAAGGCAAATAAATTATATACAAGAATATTATATCAGGGTGGCCGCAAAACTTTCAAAATTCGCTAATTTTTGCCTAACCAGTTATTCATTTTCCCTGACTTGCAACAGTTTTATAGCATAGAATCTTTTATAAACGGAATAAAATAATTTATTTGACTTTTCCCTGATTTCCAGGTTTTCCCCTGACAGAAGGCCACCCTATAATAATAATGAGGTTGTTGCATGAATTTTTGATTTTTTTTTAACTGCATACAATTCTAAAAATTTTAGAACATTTAAAAAAAATTGTTGGATACTGCACTTCTGAGAAAAAAATATTTTTAAAAAGCGCCGAAAACTCTATTCAAACTCTGTGACCTTGAAACGTCACATCCTGCAAAACGCTGAACCAATTGGAATAACGATATGCAGTGATTCCATTGACTAACGAAGTATCCACTTGACAGCTGGCGAAAAATTTTTTGACCATCCACATATCAACTTTTGGCACATATTACATATCCCAGTTTTAGTTAAATTCGAAGCATTTTAACACCTTTTTGGGCCCTTCTTCATACTTTTTAAACACATTTTAAATAATAAAAGTGAAAATAGGTAATGATTACTCCCTTCACTAGCGGCCATATTAATTCATCCATCAACTGCGCTAATCAGATTGATGTTTACTTCCGACGCTGGACCAATCAGAATGTCTCATCTTCCCGCAAAAAATTTAAAAAGTATACTTTATAAACAAAAAATATTCAAACTTATTTTTAAAAACTTTCCTCAAGTAATTATATTCAATTGTTGGTGCTCTGTTAATTTCAAAGGAAAAAAATATATTTGAAAATATGCAACAACCCCATTATGATCCTAAAGAAATAATTAAAGTTAAGAATCATCACATAATAGAAAAATGATATTGATTTTGAACTTTCAGATTGCAATCTTTATAACACTTTTACAATAATTGTATTTTTTTACACGTTTTATAATTTTTAAACCAATCTGAGAAAGTTATATTTTTTCATAAGTGAGCCAATTGAATTACGAAAATACAGTGCTAAAAACCAAATTCCGAGCTTCGCAAGAAAAATTCGAACAACCTCCAAACATCAATAATACAATCTCGCTTGTCCATGAAACTTTCCAAGGCACCGCTGACGTGTCTTACAAACTTCAACTCACAATAAAATTGGAGCGCAACGTTTTGCAATAACTTTGAAAAAACGTTTATTTCGTGTGTTTGAAAATAAACCACTGTCACTGATACGCCACTTTCATAACACGTAATATTTGATGCTTAAATAAAAATCATCCGTCAAATCAATACTGCAATTACAAGTCTGTAGAAATTTACATTAATTTACATTCTCGTGCTGCAAACTAATTACAAAACGGAGGTACAACGTTTTCTCAATTCACAAGACCAGAGAAAATTTGGACGAGAATTTCTCGAAAATACTCGCTTCAAAATTTTAGATATTAATACAAGTACTCTACCGTTGGAAAATAGGAAAACGCCCCTTTTTCAGCTTTCCACTAAGGTGGCCGAAGAACTTCATTTTCAAAATTCCCTGACTTTTCCCTGATTTTTACCGAACCAATTTTTCATTTTCTCTGACCATTAATCTTCAAAGACCAGCATTTTAATATTTAACAAATTTTAACATAGAATCTTTTATGAACGGAATAAAACAATTTCAGGAAGAAATTTAAAAATTTCAAATTTATTTATTTATTTCAACCAAAAAAGATATCTTTTCTACTATAAAAGACGAATTTTCAATCCAAAAGGACGATTTTTCAACAACAAAGTTGAATTTTCAACCAAAAAAGATTACTTTTTAACAAAATAGTGAAACATTCAACAAATTAATTACATTTTCAAACAAATAATTGAATTTTTAATCAATTGTTGATTTTTGATCCTATACAAATGAATTTTCAACCAGATGGTCGAATTTTAAAACATAAAATATTAATCTTCAACCAAAAACAGTTGCATTTTCAACCAAATAGTTAAATTTTCAAGCTAAAAAGTTGAATGTTTTAGAAAACAGTTGACTTTTAAACCCTAAAGGACGAATTTTCAATCAAGAAAGATGAATTTTCGACGAAATAGTTGAATTTCCAACAACAAAATTAATTTTTAAGCAAACAGTTGCATTTAAAACCATATAGTTGAATTTTCAACAAAAAAAGATGAAATTTCAATTTTCAGTTAAAAAAATTAATTTACTACAAAAAGACGAGGTTTCAACAATATAGTCAAATTTTCAACCAAAGAGGAAAGAGATGAATTTTTAATTTAAGACGAATTTTCTGTTAATGAGTTGAATTTTCAACCGGAAAATATAAATTTAAAAAAAAAGTTAATTTCCAATCAAACAGTTGCATTTTTATCTACAAAAGAGGAAATTTAAGACCAAGAAGATTATTTTTCTAACAAAAAAATGACGAATTTCGAACTAAAGAAGATTAATTTTCAACCAAAGAAGGAAACGTTTTATTTGCTCAAGTAGTTGCATTTTCAATTAAAAAAGATAAATTTTCAACGAAATAGTTAAACTTTCAATCAAAGAGATGAATTTTTAGCTAACATAAAACGATGAATCTTCAACTAGAATAGTTTAATATTCATTTTAAAAAAATCAATTTGTAACCAAAACCAAAAACGAATTTTGACCCAAAGAGATGAATTTTCAACTATAACGATGAATCTTCAACTAAAATGATTGGTTCAACCAAAAATGACGACTATTCAATAAAATAGTTGAATCCTCAATCAAAGAAAATTAACTTTCAACCAGTTTCTTTTTTAGCAACAAAAGAAATGAAATTTCTACTAAAATAGATGGATTAATTTTTAAACCAAAAAGACGAAGTTTGAACCCAAAAATATTTCAGTTAGATTTTCAATACTATAGAAATAAGGCAAATAAATTACAGACAAGAATATTATATCAGGGTGGCCGCAAAAGTATATTTTCAAAATGCCCATATTTTTCACTGACCAATTTTTCATTTTCCTTGACCATTAATATTCAAAGCCAAATTTTAATCTTGTAACATTTTTAGCATGGAATCTTTTATAAACGGAATAAAACAATTTCCAATTAAAATTTATAAATTTCAAATTTATTATCGAAGTAAAAATATATTGAAAAAAAATGTAAAATTTCGGTTTTGTTTTAAACTCCAGCAGCTCGAAAAAACTCAAAATATTAATCATTTGATAAATATTACTACATTGGGCATATCAGACGGATAATTTTATAAGCTTTCATGATAAAACAAATTTCAGTTCATTATTAGAAATATCAAGGAACTTTAGCGAAAGCTGAAAAAAGAGGTGTTTCCATAATTTCCTATGGTAGTGTAAGTTTCCTATTAAAAACGAGAACAAAATATAAATTTTATAAACTTGATCTGGGAATTTATAGTGCATTCTTATAATCGAAAACTTTGCGCTCAAACTGTTTATTCGCCAGACTAAAAAATATTATTTTCAGATCTGCAGCCTGCTTAGTGTTCACAAATATCGAAAATGCTTTCAAAAGGCCGTTACGAACTTCATTTCTCGCACTGGTGTACTCTTTACAGTTTTTATTCTTACCAATTTCGTAATAAATCATTTATACAGTTGTTTCTCAAAATAAGTTTCAATCAGTAATTTTCAAGATATGATGAAATAACGCTGAAAGTTGTAATTTACAATAAAAATATTGATTAAAAGGATTGAAAAATATATCTACAAACACTAACTATATACACTTATGCTTCATTATTTTTCATTTCCATTCATGATATATATCTGTTGTATCAAAACTAATTAAATTTATCGAATTTAAAATTATTTTTAAAATTCCTCACGTTTTTCTACACCAGGCTGTAAAGTACACTGCGAGAAATAAATAATCGTGTTGTTGATGGATGTCGGTTTCATCGATAGTCGAAACCCAATCATCCACCTCGCAATTGAACAAGTGCTACAAAAGTAGATATAAAAATATGACAGAGTGCGGAAAGCATTTTCCACGTATCCCTTAGCGCAAATAATCCGTTAGGAATAAACTCTAAACTGGATCAATATAACGGCTTAAATATCATAAAACACTAGTGCGGAAGGGGATTGTGCTACGGGTTTAAAAAAAAAAGATGTACCGCTTTCTTCTCTGAAGGTCGTGTGTATAGTCTAAGAAAAAATAATAACAGACATTATTAACAATAAGAATCATATCTCACGAAGTTCTCATCAAATATTACAAAAGTAATAATAATCTTCGTTGGAGAACCAAATGAAGAAAGAAGCCGATAAAATCATGGAGTATTGTACAAAAAATTAATTTGTTTAGAACAACAAAACAGTTGCTGAATAATGTTCCACAATCGTTGGAATGAAAGCTAGCTTTTTTTTTGGTTTGACTATCTTTGGCAAGGATTAAAAAAAGCTTTAATTTACCAGCCTTGAAATAGTTTTGGTAGACTTAAAATTGATTATCGACTTCTTCCAACGATTGGTTCAAGTTTACGGTGGTGCAGCAGCAGCCCTTGTACAGAATCAATCGGCGTTTAATTCGCAAAACATTATTGTTGTGTGTAATCCACAGGAGACAACAAAATATGGTTAAAATAACGGGTTGACAATAATTTCTGTTATTATTCATCGAACGAGTATAGGTTCCTCCGTAATAAACTTATAAGGTTATGATAAGTCCCTGCACCTTTTTTTAATCGAGAATTGCAGTTCGATCGCAGGCACCAGATTAAATGTCCATTGAAGTTTCAAACAGTAATCAATTCAAACGACGACACTCGCTTATAATATCGCTCTTGCATAGAATTTCTTCAGTTTCAACAAAAGTACGGTCAAGCATTTTACAAGAGTAAGTCCACATAGAGTTTTTCTTCTTTGTTCCGATGTTCCCTGCAGCTTCTCCCGCAATCCTTTCTAATTTCCTCTCCGTTTTTAATTTGTACGTTTATCAAACACAGTTCGACGACGAGTAGCACGTTAACACTACACTTTTCGCTCGGTACTGTCTCAGGTTTCCCGTTGGCCCTCGTGTAATTCAAGTCATGTTTTTCGTAGTGATTATGATTATAGATAGTGTTTACCAAATGGTTGGCAACGCTAATTATCGTACGGATTAATCGTTTAGCGAAAGGGAGTAGCGTGGACAACGTCGGTCCAATCACGGCGAGTAGAAACCTCTCGTAATTCCGGGAGTCAAGCGAAGGAATAAGTAATAAATTGATAATTAGTCGCAGCGTTCTTCCTCGTTGCCGTTTACTCTTAGCCACAATGTCAAACTCTGCTGGGATCCGTTGCTACTGGCGGGGACCCCCTCTGCCTCTGCCGCGACTATCACGCTCCTGAAACAACAAAATATTTCATTTGTGTTAGTACATACTTCACAGCCCAAACTCCTCTCAAAACAGGGGAAACAGGGTGATTCATAAGTTTTCAAATCGAAATATATTGCATTTTCAACAAAATACACTCAACTCCCGATATAAGAATGCCCGGTTGATGATATTCCTAGAATTGATGTCCTCGGCAGTTTCGTGTTGAGAGGAGTCGCGGGGCCGAAAGAGAGGTGGTGATCAGTCAAGCGTGACAAACATCTCGAGGACCGCGCTCTCAGCGCGTTAGCTGCATCAAATTGCGTCATGCGTCCAAATCCAACAGAAATGATTCATGCGGCCTTGTCTGTTTATCTGCAAGCCATGTCCGAAACCGTTCTTATATCAGGAGTTGAGTGTAGTTGAATTTTCAACCCAAAATGACGAATTACAAAAAAAAAGACTTTAACCAAACAGTTGCACTAACAACTAAATGGTTGAACTTTCAAGAAAAATAGACAAATTTTCAAAACAATAGTTGAACTTTTAACGAAATATTTGAATTTTCAACCAAATGGTCTAATTTTTAATAAAAAAAGAATAAACTTCAACCAAACACAGTTGCGTTTTCAATCAAATAATTAAATTATCGACAAAATAATTAAATTTTTTATCAAATAGTTGAATTTTCAACCAAATGGAAGAATTTTCGAAAAAAAATTAAATTTCAAACAAAAACAGTTTCATTTTCAACAAAATATTGAATTTTTTTAAAGAGAGTTGAATTTTTAACAGAAAAGATGAATTTTCAATACAAACGGACGAATTTTCTGTCAAATAGATACAACAACTTTCGACTTTTTAACAGAATAGTTGAATTTTCAAAAAAATAATTCAATTTTCAACAAAACAGTTGAATTTTTAACCAAATACTTGATTTTTCTATCTAAAAAGATCAATTTCCAACCAAATAGTGGAATGGTCAAACAAAAAAAGATTAAACTTCAACCAAGAACGGTTGCATTTTTAACCAAATAGTTGAATTTTCAATAATGAAAATAATTTTTTAATTAAACAGTTGCATTTACAACTAAATAGTAGAACTTTTAACCAGATAGTTGAATTTACAACCGAATGCTCACTCTCAATGAAACTCTCAACGAAAAATGTAATAGTTGATATTTCATCAAAACAAAACAAAACCGAATTTGAACAAAATAGTTAAATTTTCAAGCAAATAGTTGAATTTTCAACAAACACAAAATTATTTTATAACCAAACAGTTGCATTTACAACTAAACAGTTGAATTTTAAAGTAAAAGACGAATTTTCAACAAAATAGTTGAACTTTTAAAAAATTGTTGAATTTTCAACCAAATCGTCTAATTTTTAATAAAAAACGATTAAACTTAAAATCAAAAACAGTGGCAGTTTGAACCAATTAATTAAATTTTCAACCCGAAAAGTTGAATTCTCAACGAAAATTGTTATAGTTGATATTTAAAAAATAAAAAAAATAAAAATTTTCAATAAACTAGTTAAATTTTCAACCACAGAGTTGAATTTTCAACAAAATAATTAAATTTTCAACAAAATAGTTGAATTTTTAACCAAATAGTTGCATTTTTAACCTAAAAAGATAAATCCTCAACAAAAAAGGTAACAGCTGATATTTCAACCACAAAATATGAAATTTATACCAGAAAAGATGGATTTTAAAACCAAAAAGACCAATTTTCAACCATGAAGATAAATTTTTAACTAAAATGAAGAATCGACCAAAGAGAAAGGCGAATTTTTAAGAAATAACAATTTTTCAATCCAGAAAGAAAGAAAAGTTCATCCAAATTATTGAACTTCCAAACCAAAAGACGAATTTTCTTTAAAATAGTTGAATTTTTAACCCGAAATTACAAATTTTCAACAAAAAAGTTAATTTTCAACCAAACCAAGTTTATTTTTGTACTAAAAAAGACAAATTTTCAACTAAGGGGCCGTTAAAAAAAAACGTAACGCCCTTAGGGGGGGGGGGCGCCCACCTCGAGCGTTACGCTAATGTTAAAATAGTTAAATTTTCAAATAGTTTAATTTTAAACCAAATAGTTTAATTTTCATCCAAAAATATGAATTTTCGACAAAAAAGGTAAATTATAACAAAGTAGTTGAATTTTCAACTAAAACGAGGAATCTTCAACCAAAAAGGATTTAAATTTCCAACAAAATAGTTCAATTTTCAACCAAAGAGACGAATCTTCAACCAAAAATATAATAGTTAACTTTTCAACTAAAAAAGTTAACTTTTAACCAAAAATAGGTTGATTATACTATTGGAGTCTATTAATTCAATTCGCATTTAAACTAAAAAAATAGAAAAAAGTGGTAGTTTCCTCAAAACAGGGGATCAAAAAAAATTCTTTTAAAAGGGGGAAAAAGGAGGATAGGGGAAAGAATGTGAAGTCTGTTAGTATTGTGTTTACAGAGAGGACTAATATTTCAATTAAAACATTATTTTAAAATTCCAACCATCAAAATTGATAATTTTTTTCTTCAAATATTACAAAATGAGCTGAAATAAAAAATATTTAACATTGATAATTTTTAATTGAACACCGTACAGCTTACAATTTTAAATTGACACATTTCAAAATCCTTAAAATTGCAGTAACAAGCGTACAAATTCCGAAAAATCTATTGAATAAGTTGGAAACGTTCAATATTGTACAATTTTAAATATGTACGTAATAATAAAATTATAAGCTTTAATTTCAAGACCTTCAAAATTAAACAAGATTTCATAGTTGAATCAGTTGGAATTCCAAATTAAACAATCTTCAAATAAAAATCATTTAGATTAAAACTTAGATAAAGATAAATATTAGGTATGATTTTTCAATATACAGAAAAATTCTCTGATTCTAAATATTGTCTTGTCGGAAATATATAATATATAGTTAAGACTTATTTATTAGAAATTTTTCAATTGACAACTGAATGGTCATACCACAAATTCTGTCAGTACTTTCAGAAGACCTTGAAATTTAATTGAGGAAACGTTTTACTCCCGTTAATTCTTCATAAATCATTGTAATCATAATTGATCTGCTCCACATGTTTCATTTCTAATAATAATCTAACTATTCTAACTGTAGGAGTGTATCGTGGAAAAAAATGAAGCCTACTTAAGTAAAGTTTAGGATCGCCAATGTATAAATTTATTATACAAAGTATTACAAAGTTTCATAAATACCACAAATGTATATATGATTTATAATTTATGTATAATTAGGTACAAGTAAATTCTTTTTGAAAACTGTAGGTATTTATTAGGCCGTGGCTACGTGTACCGAAATTTTGGTACAAATAGCCGGATTTCTCGGTACGAATAGGGGGAGCTGGTAAAGGGGCTATTTGTGCCGGAATTTCGGTACGAATACCCGGCTTTTAATGTAGAACACCCTTTATTTGTACCGAAATTTCGACACACGTAGACACTCCCTATTTATTAACAAAAATAATTTATTTCTAAATTATTTTTATTTAATATACCTTCTATAACTTAATTTGCATAGTTACATCTTTTTGAAATCAAATATGTACTCTTACCATCACTTTTCAAACTTGACAATATCTGTGTTAATATTTATAGATTACCTTAGGTCAATTATCAGATGGAAATAAATTCAACAATTGAAAATAAAACATTTAACTCGAGGGGTTGACAAATCGACCGATCGGGTGTGTGCACCTACTTCTGACTTCAAGATACTTCAGGATATTTCAACGACTTCAGAAGATTTCAAGAAAATTCCAGTGATTTCAAGTGATTTCATGTGACTTCACATGAATTCATATGACTTCATGTAACTTCAAATTATTTCAGATATTTTAGGAAATTTCAAGAAAATTCTAGTGACTTTAGATGATTTCAGTGACTCCAGAGATTTCAAAAGACTTCAGTGACTTCTGGTGATTTCAAAAGATTTCAGAAAATGTTAGTATAATTCACTAACTTGAGGAAATTTGACTACATTCACGAAACTTAATTAATTTTAATTTACGAAGTGCCTATTCGTCTCACTGTTTTCTAGGGAGGATCGAGAAAAAAATTAAAAATCAAAAACAGCCTAGCACTGAAAAGTTTTATTTTGGGCCGATTATAAAAAAATAATAGAATATTTAGGATATTTCAACGACTTCAGATGATTTCATGTGACTCCACATGAATTCATATGACTTCACATATTTCAGAAAATTTCAAGAGAATTCAAGTGACTTCAAATGAATTCAAATGATTTCAAGTGACTCCAGATATTTCAAGACTTCAGTGATTTCTGAAGATTTCAAAAGATTTAAGAAAATGTTCGTATAATTCACTAACTTCAGGAGATTTGATTGAATTTACGAGACTGCATTAATTTTACGAAGTGTCTATTCGTCTCACTGCTATTAGGGAAAGTCGAAGAAAATTAAAAATCAAAAACAGCCTAGCGCTGAAAAGTTTCATTTTGGGAGAAGAGAATTCCAGTGATTGTAAGGGACTTCAAGTGATTTCATGTGACTGCATATGACTTCATGTGACTTCAAATGATTTCAGATATTTCAGAAAATTTCAAGAGAATTCAAGTGACTTCAAATGAATTCAAATGATTTCAAATGACTCCGGATATTTCAAAAGACTTCAGTGACTTCTGGAGATTTCAAAAGATTTCACAACATTTTTGAATTCACGGGCCTCAGGAGATTTCAAGAGACTTCATTAATTTTACTAAATTTTTTTAGTTCTAGCAAGTCGTCAAAATCGCTCAAAAAAACGTAAAATTGACCAATTTTGAACGCTTGAAACATCACTAAACAATTTTTTATCGAAAAAGCAAAATAACAGCATGTTTCTGTGATTCAAGCTGAAGAAATTTCAGGTTCGACATATTCAACTTTTTCACAAATGTGTGCATAGGACTCAATACAAAAAAAAACATGTTTTTTGGCCATTTTCAAAAAATTCTAAATTGAGCTAAAATTTTTTTTTAATTATAATTTTTTATTATTATTCCATAGCAAAAACTGTACATAGAAAAAATTCGCGATAATTTTCGAAGCAATAGGGAAATTTTTTGGAATTTTCCAAAATTTGAATTTTCCAATCAAAAAAGAGAATAGAGAATATTAACCGATTTCAAAATTTTTTTTTTACATTTTTCGGATGTCAACCCAGACATTTTTTTCGCTCAGCTCAACAAAAATTTCCATAAGTTCCTTATGGAAATTGGGTTTCGGTTAAATAAGCACAATTTAATAAAAACCCACTTTGAATAAGAAACGTGCGGGTTCCTTTGAAGGCATTTTCAATATAAGGAGGATCACGCTAAGAGTAAAAGCAAAGATTATTTAATGCTCTTTAAATATGTTAAACCTGTAATAATTTCGCGCACTTTTGAAAAAAATATAAGAATTTTTTACCACTTTTTATAGAAGATATAAAATTTTAAATAAATATTTTATCTTATGGACCTGAGTTAGAAGAATCATATAAATCAGAAATTTCTATTTTAAAATCCTAGATATTCAATACAAAAACTTTGAAAGTGTAAAGTGATCTTTCTAATAGTAAAAAAATAAAAAATAAATGAAAACTCATCACTGATTAATATAAAATAATTTCTTTGGAAGTGGCTTAAATGAACTTGCTATTGAAAATTAACGTGAAATTTGGTAACCAGGGTGTCTACACGATGGATGGTTTTAAATTCCGGGTCACTTCCCGGTTTTCTCCCGGTCAATTTAAAAGAGTTCAATAAAGGATCTGAATAACTTCAAACGATTTTGAAAGATTTCAAGAGACTTATAATTCTAAATTTGAACAGGGATTTTTTAAAACTCCTTTCTTATGAATTAAAATTATTTTCCAAAATTCTCGTACCATGTCAAAAATTCTCTGTTCCAAGTCAAATAATAATTCTTTACGAAAATTCCCTGTCCTAAACTTTACATTATAATTCTTTACGGAAATCCCTTGTTCCAAAGTGAAAATTATCATTCTTGAAGGAAATTCCCTGCTCGAAAGTCGAAATTCTAATTCTTTACGGAAATTCCTGGTTCTATCTCAGAATTATAATTCTTAAAAAAATTATAATTCCTTACGAAATTGCCTGTTCGAAAGTCATCATTATAATTCTTTCCGAGAATTACCGTCCCAATTGTCGAAATTTTTATTTCTTTAGGGGTCGTTAAAAAAATACGTAACGCTTTTAGAGGTTGGCGGCACCCCGACATTACACTTTTATGTTAAAGTTGCATACACATACTATAGAAAAAGCATTACTTGGGGGAAGGTGGGTGGGGGAGGGGTCCAAAATTGTCAGAAAAAAGCGTTGCGTATTTTTTGAACGACCAGTGACTGAAATTGTGTGCCCCAAACTCAAAATAAAAATTCTTTACTAAAATTCCCTGTCCCAAAGTAAAAAGATAATTCTTCAGGCAAATTTCCCGTCCCAAACTCAAAATTATATTTCTTTACTGAAATTCTATAGCGCAACTTAGAATTATAATTCTTTTTGGAAATTCCCTGTTCCAAGCGAAGATAATTGTAATTCTTTATGTGAATCTTTCAATATATTTCTTTTATTTATTCCCAGCCCCAACTCAGAATTATAAACCTTTTAGAAAATTCCCTGTCTCAAAGTCGAAATTATAATTTCACTGAAATCACTACAAATCATTTTAAATTCGCAAATATTAAAGGATTTCTTTTTCATTAAAAATATTTCCGAAACTGGAAACTATATTTCATTCTAAGTAAAATAATAAAAGAATCTTAAATAATTCTGTAGAATAAATTTCGTTTTTTTTCAACATAAATATATTTTTTTGTAATCCATCACTGTAAAGATTAATAATAATATAATAATTTTTTTTAATGAAAAATGTTTGAAATTGCAAAGGTTGACTTGAAAACGTTCCAAAACCAATAGTTTAATATTAAAACTTTTACAATTAGATGGTCTCAAATTTTAAGTTTAAAATTGAAACATCTAATGCATCAACTTATTATGAATAAGTTTAAAACTAAGCAATTGAAATTTGAAAATATTTAAACAAATTAAAATTAAGATATTAGAACCCTTAAAGCTGAATATTGTTCATTTGAGGTAATCAAAACTAAATTGCAAATTAAGGCATTAAGGCAAAATTTTAAACTTTTATAAATAATTGAACATTTCAAAGATTTCCGGTTAAAAAATATAAATCTAGAGTTTTATTTTCAATGATCTAAATTGAAGAATAAACTTCAAAAAATTGTAATTTTACAAAGTTATATCATTTTAAGCAATTTTAAGTTAGAAACATTAAAAATTAAATGATTAAAATCGTTCAAACTGAACACTTTTTAGATGAAAAATTAAATTATTTTTATTATTACACTTTTTTAAATTACACAATAATTCAGTTAAAAATTGTTTAGTTTTTATTTGATTCATGATTGCTTATTTTGAATAAACAGTCTTATATTGATAAATATTTAAAAATTGTTCCTTTTTTTAACTGAACTGGTTAAAAATGGAATATTTTAGATTGAAACAATATTTGAATAGGATTTAAAATTGAATAAAAGCGTTTAATCATCTATTATTTTTAACTTTAAAATCCGCCAATTATTTAAATACAATTGATCCAGGAAAAACGATTTTCATCAAAAATTTCCAATTTCGAACGCTTTTAATTTTTCATTGTTTTAGTCTTCAATACTGCATTTTAAAATTATTTAAATTGAAAATGTACGCTTAAAAATGAAGACCTAAAATGGAAAAATTCTAAAGTAAAAGATTTTAGAATTCAGCATTGTAAACTGAATGATTTCATAATTGAAAAAGTTAACAATTGAACTTAACATTTAAAAAAAGTTGAAATCGAATTTATTTTACATTGCATTACATCGTGTGATATTTGAAGTAATTGGATAGATTTTTATTCTCAAAATTTGTGAAATTCCCGGTTAAAAAATAAATTCCCTGTCATCTTCCCATTTCCCTGGTCCAGCACCCACCCTTAAATAATTTTATTTTGAAGATTTACAATTCTAAATTAAAAATGTGTAAAATTCGACATTTTAATATTTTTGTATAAAGTTGACAAATACACTGTCTTTAACACGGACTAAAAGGGCAGAATTTTACTACCTTTTATTTTTACATCAGGTATATTTTAGTTCAGTACGTAAAATATGCCAGTCATTAGAAAATGAAAATCATAAACATGAATAATTAATAAAGACATTAATTACGAATAATGTCCTAGCTCTAATGTACATGGACAATGAAATTCCCATTCTCATAATTCAATTTTTACCAAAGTGGATTTCTAATGTGTGCAATTATAATTAAGATGAAAATACATAATCAATGTAAATTATCTCTGTTCTTCCTTCTGATATATAAAGCAGGCTAAATATAGAAGCCCCGCTATAAAACGGAATATTTTTTTCGTGTTGGTTACGGCGGCCTGTGAAATATCCAGTCTTCCACTTTGTTTTTAATGGAATAAAATTTCGGAAATTTCCAAGATTCCCGTTAAGAAAACTGCGCAGTTCAAGAAGTCTTTCTGAATTATTTTTAATTCTCCTAGAAAAACTTCTATAGTATTTACATATAAAAAAGTAGGTCCGTAATTATTACTGATTTTTCCTCATATTCATCACTGCGGAACAAATTTGGTAATGCCTCAAAACACAATATTTTTACCGTGTAGAACAGCACATCATCGGCATACATCGCGACACAGGTTCCTCCTACTAATCAGGAATGAGACGAAGTTCAGAAATATGGCCAGAACCCCAACGTGTCTCACCTCTAGCAGCTTCTCAGGCAGGACTGAGTCAAAAGCGTCCTTGATGTCCAGGGCGAGCGCCAAAGTTCTTTCGCTTTTCCCAAAACCATATCTAATGTTGGAGACGACGGAAGCAACCAAATTCATAGAGGATCTCTCCTTCCTAAACCCAAATTGGAAGTCCGGCATCCAGTTATCATGTTCCGCAAAGTTCTCCAAACGCTTCTGAGCGAATCTTTCAAAAAACTTACAAAAAGTGGATCAGGGCAAGCCCTTAATAATCGGGGAATATTAGTCAGTAACCACGTTTAGTGCGAGAGGAGTACGAACGTCCCGGATGGATGCAATGATTTACCAAACGAGCGCAAGGATTGACACTTACGAATCAGAATCATCCCGAATCGATCTCAGAGACCTCTTCACCTCGGCATCCACCAGCTTGAAGACAGCCTTCTCCTCCCTCGTCTGAATGGCCAGATACCTCTTCCTGGCTGCTCTTCTTCTTGCCTACAGATTCTCACATTCCTCGTTGCACCAGGGTGGCTTTTTATCAATGGCTTCCCACCAAATCTAACCATCATTTTCTTGTGCCAATGAAAACTTCAAAAATCGTATTTAATTTAATTTATCAACGTAAAGAGATATTATGATCTCGAAGTGTCGCATGTTCTAAAAAATTCACTGCGGCCTGGGTTTGAATCAATTACCTCACATTTAATGAGGAGATTGTTGGTTGTGCTGGTTGTGAGTTAGTCGGTTGTGCTGATACAGTCGAATCTCCAAGCTGTCTTGGAAATGTATAGCGCCCTCTTTTCTACAAAATCACTGATTTCAGGGCCGTAATTATTATCTCGGAAATCCCTTTTTAAAGACAAAAGATTTATTTTTTAAAATGCTTTGTCCCTCGACATATTTCTTAATTCACTTTTCGAGGTTTTCTTTAATTATTTTAATCCAATGAATTGTTTTCTCACTGGCACCAAATTTAAGATCAAAATCAGTATAATATTTTGCTTTTTTTGCAGCAGCAGTTTAATTACTCGAAATTTTGAAAATAACGTAAGACCGCGAGTTTCCAAAGTTATATTTAGAAAAATAAGTTCACCGTTTTTTCAATAAAACTAAAAAGTATAAAACCGATAGCCGATTGCAGCTATAACACGATGTCATACACGTTAACCTAACCTACGGCACTATCGTGCGCAACATTTCGTGAGATAGCTTGAAGATTTCTCAAAGGACAGCTTTCGAGATTGAGACAGCTTGGAGAGGGACAGAATGGATATTCGAATGTAAATTTGATCATTTATCACGAATTACTGATAAAATTCTAGAAAATAAGTTCTCAATAATGCACTGCATGCTGAGATTAAACCCAGCATGCTTTTTTTGATGTCTCTAATTTTTGATGTATCTAATTGCAAACATTGTAATAACCATTTCTTTCCCGACAAACTCAAGTTCCAAAAAAAGTTTCCAAAATTTCAAGTAGGTGAATAATCAAGTCACACTTACTTTACGCTGATCACGATGATCACGCTCATCACGCTGACCCCGTTGATCACGTTGATCTCGCTGATCACGTTGATCACGCTGATCTCGCTGATCACGTTGATCACGCTGATCACGTTGATCACGCTGATCACGTGGATGCGGGTGCGGTGGATGACCATGTTGTTGATACTGATGATGCTCCCTGGATAAATCACTGGAGCGACCCCTGCTCCTATGATTTGGCGGTTGATGATGATGAGGCATCGGATTAACCGGCACCTTGCGTTGATCCTCCTCCGCCTGTCTGCGCTCATAATGACCGAAGTCGTCGAAGATACTAGTAGAATGACGGTATGTATGCAAGATTCTAAGAACATGTATACCCTTCGCGTGCGGAACTTCCTGCGCATCCCTTGAATTGGTCACTGGTTTATTCTCATTGTTCTCTAACCTAATATGGCGCAACTGCACATTAGGAACGTCCTTCACATAAATCCAACGCACGCGAAACTGGCCCTTCCACTTGTCCTGCGACCATACCGAGCTGTTGCTCTGATAATCAACAGACGAAACCATTTGCGCCATTCCGCAAAAATGTCCAGAACCGTTAACAGAGAAAAACAAATAAAGCGGCGCACCATCACGACTCGCCTCCCTAAAGGCCTGATCCAGCCTCTTATTTCCGTGCTCTGTGCTACACCAAATCTCATACTTGATAGACCTGTGAATGTCGTCTTCCGAGTAGGACTTGATCACAAAAAATCGGGATCCCGGCGCCATTTCCTCCAGATCCACAGGATTGTATTCATTCTTCACCTTGAGTTCGTCTAAAACTGGGTGCGGGAGAACCGGAACGGCCGCCTGTTGGGGTGGTGACTGGAGTGGTTGTTGCTGTGGATGTTGTTGATGGTGTGACTGCTGTGGTGGTTGAGAAGGAGGCGATTGATGATGCTGCGGCTGATGTAGATGCTGAGACGGAGGCTGTGGCTGATGTTGAGGTGGCATCTGGATCTGTGGTTGGGGCTGTGGTGGAGGAGTCGTAGGTTGTCGATTCCAAACGGGAGTGCTGGGATGGTGCGTTCTCTGCCTCTGGACCGGAGGCTGTGGCGATGGCAGTGGAGGCTGCACTTGAGGCGGAGGTGGAGCCTTCGGCGGTGGAATGGAAGATTTGCCCTCTCCCCAGGTGCCGATGTCCATGTTGTGTTTTCCGGGCACAATGGGAGGTGGAGGCATCCCAGCTTTCTTCTTCATTCCCGGAGTGGCAGAGAGAGGCGGCACAGGTTTGGCTGGCTGACTGGCAACACTGGCCCAGGTTATTTTCCTAGGTTCCTTGGGTTCCGGCTTTGGCTGGCTAGCAGGAATTGGCTGATCTTGCCTAGGAACTTCCCCGCTAATGGACAGACCCTGGACACTTTGCTCGATCGTTTTCATCTCACCTCCGCTCGAAGTCTGGTAATTTTCGCTACCGCGCGCCGGCTGCTGGTAGTAGTCCTCGTAGCGCGCCTTCCTGGGAGTTCCCCACGCACTAAAGTCACCATTGCCGTGAAAGTAGTTAAAGGCTGGCTGACCGAAGGTGCCGAAGCCTCCGCCAGCACTGGCGGAGAACATACCGTCCATTCCGTAAGCATCGTGGCCTATTTGTCCTCCGTAACCAGAGAGAAATGCTACTGGATCAGTGCCATTTGACCAAGTACCATCGCCGGCGCCAAAGGTTTGGTACGGGAAGGATGTGCCCGCGTAGTATTGACTGTAAGGATCTCCTGTGCCGATAGGATAGCTGGAGTGATGCGGAGTACTGTTGCTACCTCGCCAGGAATCAAATGCAGTATCATCTGTGCCCCCATGTTCCCCTTGCTGTTGCTGCTGTCGATGCTCCTTGGGACCATTGCTTACTGTAGAAAAGAAAATTCAAGGGATATAGTACGATGGTTTATCTGAAGTTTCGATGAGTTGAGGAACATTTTTTTTAAATCAGTCAAAATGTTTGTGGAAAGACAGAATATGTTTTCAAAAATTTGGATGTTTATGTTGCCTGGATCAGGGTATCTAGTGATCAGGCAATTTAAATTCCCGGTTTTCCTTAACAATTTAAAGGTGCATTTTTCTAATTTGTCCCGAACAAACGTATAGAAATGGGAATTTTAACATAATATACATATACAAAATTGATGTAGAGAAGATAACAATTATTTATTTACCCATGCCAAATTTATGCTCAATCACAGACTGAAGCGATAAATATTAACCGAAACTGCATTGCAGATCACGAGTACACAGTAAATTCCAGAGGTATTTTTATCTGAAGTTGGATAAAAACGTTGCAAACAATTGACAACTACACGGTTTACCGTGTATGAGAACACCTGTTTATCGACGATTGCTGAAGTTCTTTTAATGTCAATTACATAAGGTCTCAATTGTTTCCTCTTAAATAAATTGAAAGCTATCAGAATTTTCTATAAAATGAACCACGATGAAGTCATTTTGTAAATTTTTTAACAATATATTGCAAAAGTAGTAAAAATTTCAATATTTTCTTAAAATTTAAATAAAATATAATACACATCTTTTAATGTCCTTATGACCATTTTAAAGGTAAACTTCTATAAACTCGTACCGATTACACCATTATTATGACAATTTTTGCTTGTATATTGCAACAAGTTTAAACTTGGAACAAAAATGTTGGAAAAATTTAAACATTTGTTTTGCTGAAAGAAATATTTTTTGTAAAATATATCGAATAAGTAATCATGAGGTTTCTATCAAATTTATTTAAAATATATATTCATTTCATTTGTATTAATATTTTCCTTCATCCTGACTTCTTTTATAGAGAACTCTGATAACTTTTAACCTCTTTATGAGAAAAAGTTTCAACTCTCATATAATTAACATTAAAAGAACTTAAGCAATCACCGAAAAACAATCAGATTATCCACTCTCTGATTTTTGATTAAACAATATAAAGAAGATAAAGTAGAAACAATGTAGATTTAGCGATAGAAGAAAACAATTCCCGATCCTAAATAAAATTCCCGGGGTGTTCCTGGTCTGCTAGACATCATGTGAATGTCAAAATTGGAGAGTTATCAATTTCTCGAGTCGGAGAAAAAATATGGAATACTTTACCGAAACAACTGTTTATTACTTTACTACTATAATTTCTTGACTTCTCATAAATATTGTAGAAGCCAGTTGACATTATTATTGAATTTTGAACGTTTTGAATGTATATTTCTTCAAATATTCAGACAACCCTTATGAAATAGTCTGGAAGAAGTCGAAAAATAAGGTTTTTCCTTATAAATTCCGTATGAAACTGTTTTACAATTTTGAAAGATTTAGGCCAGTAAGGTTTTTAATTTGAAACAAAAACATATTTGGATATTAAGAATGGGAAATTTCTGTAGATTATACCAAAAGTTGTCATTATTAAAAAATCTAAGCCTCTACATATTTTAGGAATATTTTTTTATTGTAAATTACGGACTTTCCATAATTTTATATATAGATATTAACAAAAAAAGCAAATAAAACAGTAGATAATAATGAATTAAACATACTAATGTAACGGACCGACATGAAATAATGAATTAAAATTACATACAAATTTATTAGCACGTATTATTTTTCAATTATTGATTGAGTTCAAATAAATATTATCTACTTTGGTAGGATGTCCCTACCTTGATTCTGGTGAATATGCTTATAAGGTATGAGGTTATTCTTTATCTTCTAGTAAATATTTTACTTGCCGATGTAGACGTAAACGTATAAAATGATAAAGTTTACTGTTGATAATATTGATCAAATTCCAAGCGTGCAATTCAAGCTTACAAAATAAGCCACTCTCTTTTAAAAACAACAAATAACTATTATATTGCACTTCTCAGAATCAACACAAGCTTACCTAATCATTCTAATTTTTTATTTTTGCAATACAACAACAAACCAAAAAGTAACGAAAATTGTATTAGAAAATTTGAAGGCCGATTAAGCATTAAAACATCAATATAATTTTTTGTACTATCAGAATAAATGCTCTGCTTCCATTTAATTTGACTTTCACTCGGTTTTTCAGTCGGGGTTTATGAAAAATCGATAAGATATTTGACCGTCTTATCCATCACGACACTATCGCCTGAATGTGACAGAAAATGTTTCCTGTTGTAAGAAATAAAGCACGGAAATTTTGAAAAAATATAAATCCAACTGGATATTCATCTAAAGATATATTTTTAGCTTTTTGGTAAAAAATTTATCTGATCGTGCGGCTAACCAGAAAAATAATATGTAAGTAGTAATTTGTCAGGCTAGATAATGTACTTTTGACAAAAATACTAGACTCCTTCAGATTATTTCGCGAAAGAAAAATCGTTGGACGTTTAGGAGCTCAGCCATTATGAATAAGCAAGCAAATAATTTGGTTATCGCAAATTAACTTTCCTAGAGAAGTAATATTGTGTGGAGTAAAGTATACTTTGTTGTGAAAGTGCTTTCAGACTATCGAGCCTGGTGGAAAGTCTGCAAAATGACCCAGAAAATCTATTTAGTAATGCAATTTTGTGTGATATGCTATATTAAAAGCTATGCCCAGGGATCATAGCGCAAAAAGAGCCAAAAAAGCAGGGCATATTCTAAGGGATAAACGAAAAATGGGCAATACTAAATATCGACTTCGGGCAGTATTACATTTTTTAATAAAAATATTCAATAATGAATAATAAAATATGTATTAACTGATATTTATATTTATATAAGTGTTTGCAATAAGAAAGAGAGATTTATTGTAAAACTTTACTGAATCATTACGCAAAATATTATCAAAACGTCTCTGGGAATACCAATTACCGCAATTCGTATCCTGTATGCGAACATGATAACTTTAATTACCCTTTTTTAGCATTACATTAGGAAAAACTGAATTATTAAGCAAAATATTGACATAACATCTCCAGAAATACCGATTGCCTAGTTCCCGGTCTACATTCGGAAATGATAACTTTAATGAGTTTAATGACCTTTTTTTAGCATGCCGGGGAGGTGAATCACCTATCTGGCAGTATTAATCCTTAGAATATATCCTCCAAAAAAAGGAGAAATAGCGGAATTTTTTCACGAAAAAGGGGAAAAGTAGGTGAAAGAATAAACCTTTTTTTAGATTTAGACTGCACGCGCAGGAACCGTGTGTTGACATCCTGGATTTTTATTTTATAATATTAAAAACAAACTAATTGCAAATCGATAATAACAAATTTTGTAAACGAAATCTCTTGAAATTATTGGGAATCTTCTAAAGTAACTTAAAATCTTTAAAATCGTTTTAAATTAGTCGAATTCTTTCATAACCCTTGAAATTGTTGAAATCCGTGGAAATCCCCTGAAAAAATTTAATTTATTCCCTAAAGTTCTCTAGAAAATTGTAAAAATCCCTTGAAATCGTAAAAATCCATTAAAATTAGTAGAAATCAGTTGTAATTCCTTCAATATAAATTAAATTAGAAGTATTCATTAAATTTATCTTAAAAAAAAAACGTTTAAAAAAAATGCACGAGCGCGAAGCGCGCGTTTACGTCGCTGGATTTTTCTTTTTTGATATTAAAAACATAAAATACTTAAAAATTCATAACAACAAATTTTTAAATACTAAGAATTCTAAAAATTTTTGAAACGAAATCTCTTCAAATTCTTTGGAATCTTTTGAAATGCGAAGTGCCTAGGCTCACCGAAAACATTTGTGCTATGTTCACCGAATTTCGGTGAACCCATCCACCCTTTTCCAGTTCCCCTGGGCTCACCGAAGATATCTGTTCTATGCTCACCTAATTTCTGAACCTAGACACAGACTATTATTTGAAATATAAATGGATTAATATTTCAGCACTGTTTCTAGTTTACAAAGCCATCAGTAAAATTTTTGTTCATTTGAATGTTCAAAACTTCAAGCAAATTATTTTATTATAGTTCAAAATCGATTTATCAACGTTGAGTCTAAATAACAATTAATATAATTATCATTATTTCTGCATAATATTTTCTGTAAACTATCTGGCAACGCTCCGTATTAAGTTATCTTAGTATGAAATGAGAGGGTATTTTGAAACACTGAATTCAAAATAAAATAAATCGCGAAAATAATCATTTCTCCTTTTGTTTGAAATTTTGTTATCTATTCGGCATATATATTTTGAAAAGATTTTCAATTTTTTGTATATATAACAGTCGCATGTTCTGTCACGCGACCTTTAGCAACGTGTAAAATTCATATCCATCACAAATACATTCCTAGATCTTTTAGTTTTATACTTTTATACTCTTTTGGGTTACCCTTAATTTTAACCAAATTAGGAGGCTCGGAAATTTGTTTGTTTCCGCAAATATAATTGTCTAAAATAGTCAACTTTTTGACAATCACCCTAAAATTGTTTTAAACTAATTAAATTATTTAAGAACTTATTAATTATGATTAGTAAGATATGTTTGAAAAAAAACACCTAATTTCAAATTTTAATATTTTCATAGATGCCAATATTTTTGTACGTATCTGGATATCTTAACAACTGTTTCCATAAATATTGTTAGTCAGATATTGTTAAATTTTAAAAAGTAATAATTTTGAAATCTTAAATTGAAAATTGTTTATTTTGCTTAACTTCATATGCTATGAATTTTGAATTTTCTAAGGACTAAAAAACAGCTATAAACCATATCTATTTAAAAATTTTGAAATGTACGAAGTGGCTTCATTTAAGAAAAGTAAGTGAACGAGTTTTATTTAAATATTGATAAATCTTTACATTAATTACAGTTTATATGCAATGTATATTAAAAGAAAAAATATTTAACATTTACTAAAAAACAGCGCTTAAATTTGCCAAAATGTAAAAAGCTGGATTTTGGTAGTTTTTGAAATAAATTTGTGGTCAAATTAACAATGTTTGTATGTGCTTGAAGTTCTGAACGTTCAAATGAACGACATTTTTACTGATGGCTTTGGAAGTAGAAACAGTGCTGAAATATTCATCCATTTATATTGCAAATAATAGATTAAGAAATAAACTTTGAATTCATTACATTTCCATTGTAGTTGGAACAATATTTGTTGATAAAATAAAACTGGGAAAAAATATTTCGCTCATTTGAACGTTCTGAACTTCAGGTACATAATTTTTGTTGTAATATGTCTAACATAATGTCTAAATAATATGTTTAACATCAAATGTTATTCAAATTAAAACTAAAGAATCTTTAATGTGGACAAACAGACCATCGTACTTTATTATTGTTAATTTCAAAATTAATTTTTTTGTTAATTTAACTTGTATAAATTCAACGAAAAAATATTTTATATAGTGTCTACTCAAATCCTGGAAAAAAATCCTCGAAAATTCCAGGGTTTTTCCAGGTATCTCAGGAGATTTTTTGAGAATTTGTCGTAGTACGAAGCCATTCAAGTATTTCGCATTTTTTAAAACAATCGACTAAGAATATGTATACGATTTCGAGAGTTTATTATAAATAATGATTTTTTCAGTCCTTGTAAATATCTAAATATGTAAAGATAGTACTATTCATATGTGAAATTAAATAACGGTTTTTTCATTTGTGAAAGTAACTTTACTAAAGGATAAGTAATTTTTTTAATGTTACAAGTTTCTAGGAATTTAATTAATATGTTTAATTTAGAAAGCTTAGACAAATTATTTTACAAGATATTCTTAAATATTTAATCACCATCGAATAATTAAGTATATAACTAATACTAAAAACATAATTAATCATTTCTTGAATTTGTTCCTAAAAGTCGATGAATTTGAATAATAATTAAAACAAATTTTTATTTTATATTCATATACTTAAAATCAGTGCACATTTAACATATGACTATTTTGAATGAAAGATATTTTCCAGGTGATTCGAAACCCTCTAAAAACATTGCATTTTGTCAAGATAGATGAATTTTCTACCAAAAAAGGATAAATTATTTAAAAAATACATGAATTTGTAATCAAATAGTTGAATATTCAACTAAATCATACAAATTTTCAACCAGATAGCTGAATTATCAACTAAAAAAATCAATTTTTAATCAAAAAGTGGATTAGTTAAATTTTCAGTTTGAAAAATTAATTTTGAACAAAAAAAAAACGAATTTTCAACGAAATAGTCCAATTTTTAACCAAAATGATGAACAATCTTCAACTAAAATGATGAATCTTTAAACTGGAATAGTTGATTTGGGACCAAAAAATATGAATTTTGAACCAAGAAAATTAATTTTCCATAAAAAAAAAAGAATTTTCAACAAAATACACGAATTTTTAATCAAATAAGATACATAATCAAACACATTTTGCATAGTTAAATTTTCAGTTGAAAAAATTAATGTTCAACCGAAGAGATGAATTTTCAACTAAAATGATTGAATATTCAACTGGGTTAGTTAACTTTTCAGTTAAAAAAATTCACTTTCAAACAAACAAACAAACTAATTTTAAACAAAATAGTTAAATTGCCAACAGGAATAGTTAAAATTATAGTTTAAAAAATTAATTGTCAACAAAAAAAAAACGAATTTTCAGAAAAATAATTAACTTTTCAACCAGAGATGAAATTTCAAACAAAAAAGTAAAGTTCTTAACGAAAAATATAATAGTTGATAATTCAACCAGATTTTTATTTTAAATAAAAACAGTTGAGTTCAACAAAAATACAAAATTTTAACTAAGAAAGACTTTTCAGTCAAAAAAGAAAAAAAAATTCAAACAAACTGTTGGATTATCAATCAAAAAGATGAATTTTCTACCAAAAAAGACAAATTATTAACAAAATAGATGAATTTTCAACCAAATAGTTCAATTTTAATCTAAAGAATATAAATGTTTGAGCTAGTTGAATTTTGAAATAAAAAAGATCAATTTTTAAACAAAAAGTGGATTAGTTATTTTTTCAGTTAAAAACATTAATTTTGAATACAAAAAACAACGAATTTTTACCAAAATAGTTACATTTTCAAACAAAGTAAGGAATTTTGACCTAAAATGATAAATCTTGAACTGGAATAATTGAATTTGATACCAAAAAAGATTAATTTTGTTCCAAAATATTAATTTTCGACCAAAAAGACGAATTTTCAACAAAAGAAATGAATTTTTAACTGAAAAAGATCAATTTTCAACCAAAAATGGCATAGTTAAATTTTTAGTGAAAATAAATTAATTTCAAACCAAAAAGATAAATTTTTAACTAAAATGACGAAATATTCAGCTGAGTTAGTTAACTTTTCAGTTAAAAAAATTCATTTTCAAACAAAAAAAAAACGAATTTTCAACAAAACAGTTGATTTTTCTACTATGATAGTGAAATTTATAGTTAAAAAATTACTTTTCCACCAAAAAAGTAAAATTCTTAACGAAAAATGTAATAGTCGATATTTCAACCAATACAGATTTTTATTTTAAATAAAAAACAGTTGAATTCAACAAAAAAAGAATTTTCAACTAAGAAAGATTTTTCAGTCAAAAAAGAACAAACAAATCAACCAAGAAGATTTATTTTCTAACAAAAAGGACGAATTTTCAACCAAATACATGAACTCTTGAAAAAAATGCCGCAATTCAGATGTACCCGAAGTTTAGAACGTTCAAATGAACGAAATATTTGTTCACAGTTTTATTTTATCAACAAATATTGTTCCAACTACAATGGAAATGTAATGAATTCGAAGTTTATTTCGTAATCTATTATTTGCAATATAAATGGATGAATATTTCAGCACTGTTTCCCGTTTCCAAAGCCATCAGTAAAAATTTCGTTCATTTGAACGTTCAGAACTTCAAGCACATGTAATTCAGGTATGTAAAAAAACCCTGACAATTCCAGGTGAGCTTAAAAATATTAATTTTTTTTAGCAAATATATCAAAATCTGTGAACGTAAAATATCGAGAAATTTTAATTGAAACTACAATAAAAGATACAAAGAGAAAAAAAATAGGAGGTATTGCCTTCGGAGCAACCCTCGTACAGGAGTTTTAATTCTTAAAACAATCACTTTCGTCCCGCTCGTTTTGGAGTAAAGTAGAATTTAATTGGAAAGATTAAAAACTGCTTTTTTTACGAAAACATAAATCTAAGATTTTGACGACTCCAAAATCGGACTCCTAAAGGAGTTTTTGGAGTGTCATAGAAATTAATTTGGCAGTTGCTAGAATTATTTAGGGTTACACACATTTTCTGTTAATAGCAGATTTTTACTCTAACATGAATTAACCCAGTTTTATAACAAAAATGGAATCCTGTATTCAGCATATTACTTTATTACCTAAATTTTAATCTGATATTTTTACTCCAAAATAGAAAATTTTCATTTTCGCTATTAAAGAAACAAAAAGAAAAATTCAATTGTTGCATCAAGAAACAAGGTAAAAACTGGGGAAAATGTGGTCAGTTCCATTTGAAAAGCGTATTTACTCTTTCTTGTAAGAGCCGGTCGCAAAAATGGAACGCTCTTGTACATCGCGTATCAACCGGATCTTTATGAAACACAGAACAATAGGTACCTATAAACATCGAAAAATGTATGCTCTCAAGTTTTGTTTATTTAACATCAATTACTTGTCAGGATTGGCCCAAAAGAAGAAAAAACAAGTGATGTTTGAAGTGTTTTGTCGGGAGAATAGCAGTGAAATGATTGTAGTCAATTAGACGTGGCTTGTCATGATCATCTTGTCGTGGAAAATAAGATATCGACAGGGACAAAAGCGAGGAGGAAATTGCTTTTGGAAACGTATTAGTGAGTGAAACAGCATCCGGAGGAAAAGGAAAAGGATTGACAGCAGATAATAAACGTGAAGTAGGTGTACTTACCCTGACTGTTAGCTTGTCCTTTCATCCGCTGCATTCCGTAGCATGGAAAAACAGACAAAATTTAGAATGGCTGTCCCCAGTGAATGGTTTCTGGGTTTCTGACGGATAACGGGGGTGTCGGTAGAAACGAAAACGAATCAAGACAGGACTGACCTGATCTGAAACAGCACCTGCTAATCCAGCTGACATAACCTGTCGTACGGTCCGTCCGAGCCGTACGTCGAAACACCGCCAGTTCCGAGCGTAATCACAAAACACTGCACGAAGTTCACTCGCGAGGAAGCGGCGCACATACAACACGCTTTCCGGGTCTAGGAAGTTGGGGTCCCAGATCCTGCCAACTATACTCTAAGGTCCTGCTGGAAATGAATCTCAGGAGTTTCACTTTATTCACACCGAATCGACAGGATTCGCACAACCACAAATTTTGCACTATTCAAAGATAATAATTATGTGACGTGCACTGACCTCGGTATAAACTATAAACTGTCAGGATAGCCAATGCCATGCCAATGCAATGCAGACCGAGAAGCTCACGTGATCGGAAGGGTGGCGCTGCTGCAGTCACGTTCAAAAATGTGCGGGAGTTTTTAATTTCACCCCTCCTTGGGCTCGATAAATTTCGATAAATTTCGAAAGACAAATGTCAAATGAAATTGTGTCAATAATCAATATATTTTAGAGAAAATTTTTGAAATTCATAAATTGATTTCTAAAATATTAAACCGCCCTCAACTTTTTTCAGGGTAGCCTCAAAACTTCATTTTCAAAATTCCCTGACTTTTCCATAATTTTTCCCTGACCAGTTATATTTAAAAACGAAAATTCTAATCTTGCAACATTTTTAATATAGAACCTTTTATAAATGGAATAAAACAATTTTCAATTTATACTTATAAATTTTGAATTTATTAATCTAAGGGCTGCCACAGTCTAATTCGAAACAGTGACTATAATGTAGATTATTAATATGAGTAATGTTCTTTTGATTTTAAAAGAATTCAAAGGAATTCATTGCAAATTAATTGGAAAACATTCATAAATCCAAAAAATTCCATTGATTTTAGTAAAATTGGTGTGGATTTAGAGAACTTCAAAAGAAATGAGAAGAGTTCGATAAAATTCATAAAAATTCCAAGTGATTAAAAAAAATTCAAGTGATTCAAAAACAATTCAGAAATATGAAAAAATTAATTGAATTTGATAAAATGCCTGAGAACTCAAGGTTATCGTTTTAAAGACTGCAAGATGATTAAACATAAACTAAAAAAAAATCATTTTGTAATCCATTGAATTCAGTAAAAAATGAGTGAATTTAGAAGAATTTGAGCAATTCATGAAATTCAACAGAATTCCGAAGAATTCTACAGAATTAACAAGAATTCAGGATAAATAAATAAAAATTCAAATGAATTGCAAAATATATTTGAAAACCTCTTCAAATCTTTGGATCCCTACGAAATCCCTCACTTTTTGTGAATAGATTCTTTAAAATCCATTAAAATGTTATAAAATCCCGTGAAGTTCTATGAAATCTGATATTTCCTGATATCCTGAAAATTTTTATAAAATACCTTCGGAGCGTTTAAAATTCCTTAAAATCACTGATCACTGAATCTATAAAATCGTTCCATATCTTCCGAAATTCTAAAAAATTCCTTGAAATTTTTTTAGATCCCTCAAAATGATTCAAATCGTTGGAAATTCCTTGAAAATTTATTAATTTACTGGAAATGCCTTGGAATCTTCTAAAATACCCTCAATTTATAGCAACCCTTTAAAATCATTTGAAATCCCTTGATACTTTAATAAAGCTCTTTAAAATTTCTTACAAGTTTTAAAAATATCCCAAAATCTTTTAAATGCTTTTTAATACATACCTTCAAATTATTGAAATCTATTAAAAATTCCTCGGAATCTTTTAAAATACCCTAAAATATTTCGAATCCTTTGAAATCTTTTAAAACTTTTTAAAGCTCATGAAAATAGCTTGGAATTTTAAAAAATGAACTTAAATCTTTAAAATCCCTTCAAATTATTGAAATCTATTGAAAATTCTTCTGAATCTTTTAAAATTCCTGAAAACTTTTCAAAACCTTTGAAGTCTTTTAGAATCCCTTGAAACTTTTTGAATCTCTTGAAAATTCGTTGGAATTTTTTGAAATACCCTAAAATCTTTCAATTCTTTGGAATACCTTCAAATTGTTAAAATATATAACAAATGCACAGGAATCTTTTTTAATATTCTAAATTATTTTCTATCCTTCTGAAATCTTTTACAACTTCTTGAAAATTGCTTGGAATTTTTAAAAATACCATAAAATTTTTTAAATATTAAAATATATCAAAAAGTTTGTTAAATATATTATAATACCCGGAATTATTTCCAATTCTTGGAAATCTTTTGAAATTCTTTGCAACTTTTTAAAGCTCTTTAAAATTCATTGGAAGTTCTAATAATATATACCTTACACTCTTTACAATCCTTTAGAATACCTTCAAATTATTAAAATCTATTGCAAATTGCTTTTTAAAGCTCTTGAAAATTGCTTTGAATTTTTTAAACATACCATAAAATCTTTAAAATCCTTTGAAGTTCTTTAAAATTATTGAAATATATAAAAAATTCTTAGAAATATTTTAAAATGCCCTAAAATATTTCAAATCCTTCGAAAACTTTTGAAATCCCTTGAAACTTTTTAAAGATCCTGAAAATTCTTTTGAATTTTTAAATATATCTTAAAATATATAAAATTCTTTGGAACCCCTTCAAATTATTGAAATGGATTAAAAATGTTTGGGAATCTTTTAAAATACCCGAAATTATTTCCAATTCTTTGAAATCTTTTGAAATTCTTTCATACTTTTTAAAGCTCTTTAAAATTCATTGGAAGTTCTATAAATACCCTGAAATCTTGAAAACTTTTTGGAATACCTTCAAATTATTGCAACCTATTAAAAATGCATTAAAATCTTTATAATACTCTAAAATATTTAAAATCCTTTAAAATATTTTAAAACTTTTTAAAGCTCCTGAAAATTCCTTGGAATTTTAAAAAAATACCATAAAATCCTTTAAAATTATTAAAGTATATTAAAAATTCTTAGAAATATTTTAAAATACCCTAAAATATTTTAAATCCTTCTAAAACGTTTGAAATCCCTTGAAACTTTTTAAAGCTCTTGAAAATTCTTTCGAATTTTTGAAAATACCCTAAAATCTATGAAGTCCTATGAAATCCCTTTAAATTACTAAAACATATTATAAATGTCTAAGAATCTTTTAAAATGCCCTAAATTAATTCCAATCCTTTGAAATCTTTTGAAATCCCTTGATACTTTTTAAAGCTCTTTAAAATTATTTGGAAGTTCTAAAAAGACCTTAAACTCTTTAAAATCTTTTTGAATACCTTCAAATTATTGAAATCTATTAAAAATTCCTTGAAATATTTTATTATACACTAAAATATTTAAAATTCTTTGAAATATTTTGAAACTTTTTATAGCACTTGAAAATTCCTTGGAATTTTTTAAAAATACCATAAAATCATTGAAATCCTTTGAAATTTTCGAAAAAGTTGATGATTTGTGTGATAATTTAATTTTTATTTGTCATGTGATGTTTCAACTGATTGGATAGATTTTTCTTATAAAAATCTGTAAAATTTCCGGTAAAAAAAAATGCACTGACAATTCCAGGTTTTTCCAGGGATCTCAAGTTTTCTGCAAAGTATATTTCTTCATAGTACGGAGCCAATCAAATATTTCACATTTTTTAAAATAATCGGAAATACAGTTTCGCGAGTTTATTATAAATAATGTTAAAATAACTAAAGAAGATCAATTTTCAACCAAATAGTTGAATTTTTAACTAAAAAAGATCAGTTTTCTACCAACAATAGAATAGATAAATTTTCAGTTAAAAAAATTAATTTTCCAGAAAAAAAAAATCTACAAAAGTAATACATTTTTAACAAAAGAGTTTAACTTTCAACCAAAAAGATTAATTTTCTACAAAAAAGACGTTTTTTTAAAACAAAATACATGATCTTCAAAGAAATAGTTGAATTTCGAACTAAAAAAGATAAATTTTCTATACAAAATGTAATATATTTCAATTTTCTACCAAAATAATGAATTTTCAACTAAAATGATGAATCTTCAACTGGAATAGTTGAATTTTAAACAAAAATGATGACTTTTCAACTAAAATAATAAATCTTTAACTATAATAGTTGAATTTTCAACAAAGAAGATTAATTTCTGCCAAAAAAGATGAATTTTCAACAAAATACATAAATTTTCAACAACAAAATAATGTTCAACCAAAAGGATGAATTTTCAACTACATAAAATGATGGAATATTTAATTGGTATAGTTATATTCTCATTAAAAAAAAATAATTTTCAATAACAAAAAAACAACTAATTTTTAAATTAATAGTTACATTTTCAAACAAAGTGATGAATTTTGAACTGAAATGATGAATTTTCAACTGGAATGGTTCAATTTTAAAGCAAAAGATGAATTTTCAACAAAATACATAAATTTTCAACAAAATAATGTTCAACCAAAAGGATGAATTTTCAACTACATAAAATGATTGAATATTGAATTGGTATAGTTATATTTTCATTAAAAAAAAAAAACAACTAATTTTCAATAACAAAAAAACAACTAATTTTCAAATTAATAGTTACATTTTCAAACAAAGTGATGAATTTTGAATTGAAATGATGAATTTTCAACTGGAATGGTTCAATTTTAAAGCAAAAGATGAATTTTCAACAAAAAGATTAATTTGTTACCAAGAAGATCAATTTTTATAAAACAAAGGCGAATTTTGAACTAAAACGGATGTTTCAACCAAAAATTAAGTAGTTAAATTTTTAGTTAAAAAATTAGTGTTCAACCAGAAAGATGAATTTTTAACAAAACTGATGGAATATTCAACTGGAGAAGTTAAATTTTAATTAAAAAAATGTATGTTCAACAAAAAAAATGTTAACAAAATAGTTAAAGTTTCAACTACAATACTTCAATTTTCAGTAAGAAAATTAATTTTCAGCCAAAGAAAAAACAAATTTTTAACAAAATAACTCATTTTTCAAGCAAAGAGATGAATGTTCAATTAAAATGATGAATCTTCAAACTAAAAGAATTAATTTTTAACAAATGAGTTTAACTTTCAACCAAGTACATAATTAAATTTTCATTCCAAAAAAGATGAATTCTGAACGAAAAATAGTAGTTATTTCGAACAAAGAAGATTTTAATTAACCAAAAAAGACGAATTTTCAACGCGAGTTGAATTTTCGACTAAGAAGGACTTTTCAATCAAGATAGAGAAAAAAATGCAAACAAACTATTGCGTTTTCAAGCAAGAAGATGAATTTTCAACTAAAAAAATTAATTTTCTACCCAAATGAACTAATTTTCAAAAAAATACATAAATTTTCAATCAGATAAAAAAAATTAAATTTGGATAAAAAAAAATTTCTTTCGACCAAGTAATTTTATTTTCAACTAAAAGATGAATTTTCTATTAAAATGATAAATATTTAACTGAAATACTTGAAATGTCAACGTAATAGTTGAATTTCCAAATAAAAGACACCAATTTTCAATCAGATACTTGAATTTTTAACTAAAAACGATCAATTTTCAACCAAAAATAGAATAGTTAAGTTTGAAGTTAAAAAAAGTAATTTCTAACCAAAAAAGAACGAATTTTCAAGAAAATAGTTAATACAGTAATAGAAAGCTACTTTTATAAATGAAGAATCACTTTTATTCAATTTTATGTATATTGCAATTTAAAAAAAATTAGCACGCTCTCGAAAAAATTCCTGACATTTCCAAGTTTTTCCAGGTATATAAAAATTTCCTCCCAATTTCAGGTTTTCCAATAAATATAGTAATAATAGACGACACTTTACTGTTTGCAAGAGATGTCATAAAATTACACAATGAAAACAAAGAGTATTGTACACTTAAAAATATTTATTGTGGATTAGTTACTAATAAAATAGGGTTCGGTAACCTTTTCGATACAACGCTTTAGAGAAATGCATTCTATAATAAAATATCCTGCTGATAACAAATTAGTAATAACTAAAACATCATTAAAATTTTGTTTAAAAAGTAAATTTACATTCGGTGGGCGGAATGTTAGGGGAGAGGATTATAATAACAAAGATGCGATCTTTTACGAATATTCTCGTTGCTCCATATTTCGTATCTCTTTTTCTTTTTCAATTTTCTGATTACCCTTTTTTTAGAGGACTATACGTTTCCACAAAAATATATATTTCTTAAATCAAGTACAGATATAACAAAAAAAACTATTACAACAAAAGCCTTTGTGCGTTCATGCGAAAGTTGATATAAAGTGAAACAGAATATTATTACAAAAGAGTAGAGAAAATTCGATTGAATATTACCGTCGTTGTTCCATCTTTTTATTGTAAATTTAGTCATAAAAAAGTCATAAAACTGAGTTTAGATCATAAGTAAGGATCGAACCCCTGGATTTCTTTACTGATTTTATATTAGCTATACTTATACAGTTTTCATTTATTACCTCTCATATATTTTTCTCTACAATTGCTCAAAACGATCCACTTTTTTCTAAAATAAAACACATGGAGTAAATAAATGTCGGTATTATAGTTCAACTCGTTTTTGCGATCAACTTTTCAAAAGCTCGCTTCTAATATTTATAAATAAATAACTTTGGGTATGTATATTTACACATTATAGGGATTTGAACTCATAGAACGTTCCTCAATTATTATGTTCCAATTCCATTATAATGCATCAGACAAATTAAAATAAAATTTTGTCGAGTGCCTTGATATGTACATACAAAATTCCACTATTTTCCGTGCAATTTTGCAAATTCACTATACCTTCTTCAAAAAAGTTTCTTCTCTTTCCGATCCAATAAATACGATCATTATCATTCTCTATTGTGCTTTCAGCTTATTATGCTAGTATCCCATTTATATTCCATATTTTGTAATGTGTTTTACATTTTTTAAATATTTCACAAATCCGCACCAATTTCAGCAAGTAAAGGAAAAAAAATCAGTTTTTCAAGCCTCTTAAGTAGCCTCTTTTTTTCACTACTCAGCATTTGTGTTAAAAGCTTTGTGTCCTTTAATCTCCAAAATACGATTTCTATACACAGTGAAAGTATATAATTAGGGCATGGCATCTAAATCGTTCAAAAGTTTAACAAATGCGAAGTGCAAAGTCAGCCACAAAATCGATTCTTGGGCGGGTAAGCGATATTCTATGGATTAAATCCGCCACGTGCTACCAACATTCTGTAAAACTGACTTGTGTAGAGATACATTCGAGACTATTTCGAGAAAATTCGAGATTTTCTTGAAACACGTACAGGTGATCTCGAAATTACATGGTGAGTTTCAAGTTTTTTTCAAGTTTCGAGATTCTCGACTCGAGATCCCGATTTTTTTAAAGATTCTCGATCTTCATTAATTTAGTTCGACTGAACATGTTTCAAGAAAATCTCGAATTTTCTCGAAATCGCCTCGAATGCATCACTAGTGACGTGTGTTAAAGAAAGTTATATCAGGTTATATTAACGTAAACAAGTTTTGATTCTTATATTCCCGACTTTAAGTGTACCAATAATAATGTTATAAAGACGGTAGAATTGATAAATAAATTCAAACTATAAATAAATTTGGTAGAATTGAGTTAGTATTTTAATTTTTTCCCCATTCTGTAAAAAAATATCCATAAAAACAAAGTTTTGTGACAATTTTTGAAATTACTGCTACCAGCACAATAATTCACAGGATTTTATAAGATTTCACAGGATTTCCGTAATTTTAAAGGATTTTAAAGGCTCTTAATAATGTCTTTTAATGAAGGATTTTATTGAAATTTAAAGGGATTTGAAGGAAAATCATTGGATCTTATATAATATCACGGTATTTCAAGAGATTTCATAATATTTTTTAAAGGATTTCAAAGACTTGAAGAGATGTTCAAGGTATTTTCAAATATTTGAAAGATTTTAGGATATTTTAAAAGATTTCAACGAATGTCAATAGGTTTCAAGAGATTAGAAAGATTTTTAAGGTATTTTAAAGAATTCCAAAGAATTTTCAAGAGCTTTGAAAAATTGAAAGGGATTTCCAAGGTTTTTAATGATTTGGAGGGATTTAAAAAAATGCTATACAGTTTCAAAGAATTTCTTAGAATTTCGGAAGGTCTGAAAGGATTTTATAGGACCTCCATAAGGTTTTATGATATTTTAAAAGATTCTAAATGATTTTAAAGTGTTTGATAAGACTTCACAGGATCTCAGTAATTTTAAAGGATTTTAAAGGCTCTCAATAAGGTGTTTTAATGCACTTTTCAGGATATTATCAAAGGATTTTATAGAACGTCAAAAATTTTAGAGGATTTCAAGGAATATCATAAGATTTTATGAAGTTTTACGACATTTCAAGGGATTTTTTTATTATTTTTCAAAGGATTTCAAAGATATGAAGAGATTTTAGAATATTTCAAGGTATTTCCAAAGATTTTGAAAAATTTGAAAGATATTAAAGTATTTTTAAGATTTTAGGATATTTTAAAAGATTCCAAAGAATGTCAATAGATTTCAAAGATTTTAGTGTATTTTGAAGGATTCCAAGGATTTTAATGATTTGAAGGAATTAAAAAAAAATTTCATGCGGTTTTACAGAATTTCAGAAGATTTGGAAGGATTTTATAGAACCTATAAGGTTTTAGGATATTTTAAAAGATTTCAAGGGATTTTTAAAGGATTTGAACGTGTTTTATAAGATTTCCAAGGATTTCAGTGATTTTAAGGGACATTAAAAGCTTTAAGTAAAGTATTTCAATCAATTTCCCAGGATCTAAAATCATTTCATACGAATTAAAATATTTCAAGAAATATCAGGTTTCATGCTATTTCATCGGATTTCAAAGGATTTTATAATATTTGAATGAAATTCCAAAGAATTTATTCACAAGAATTGAGGGATTTCAAGCTTTTCAAAGATTTGAAGAGATTTTTTAAAATTTGAAAGAATTTTAAAGATTTTAGGCTATTTTAAAAGATTCCAAGGAATTTCAATAGATTTTAAGAAATTTCAAAGGATTTAATAAATTTTAGCGTATTTTAAAAGATTCTAAGGAATTTTCAAGAGCTATAAAAAGTTTAAAGGGATTTCAAAAGATTTCAAAGGTTTGGAAATATTTTATGGTATTTTAATTTAAAGGATTCCAAGGAAGTTTTAAGAGAATAAAAAAATTTCAAGGAATATCCTAAGACTTCATTAACTTCACGGGATTTCAAGAGATTTTATAATATTTCAATTAAATTTCCAAGAATTTATTTACAAGAATTGACGGATTTCAAATATTTGAAGAGCTTTTCAAATATTTCAAGGTATTTCCAAAGAATTTAAAAGATATTGTGCTAAAAATTATTGAATATTTTTTAAGTTTATCGGGCTTAACATTATTTACAAACTACACCCATAGATTTGGTGACCTACTTTTCTACATTTGACGATAGTTGAAACAGGAAGTAAAAATATCTAAAACCTTTTAGTAAAGGGTTACGATCTTCTAAATTGTTGTTAAAAATATAAAATTAAGTTCTTTGATAAGAGACTTGGCAAAATTGTAGAATCTCTTTTAATATTACATTTTATTAACGTTTATTATGATCGCAATCGTTCTTTAAAATGTTCAAGATTAAAAATGTCAAGTTTATCTTGTTCAAAAATATAGAAAAATGCATAATCAATATTAAATAATTGGAGATATGTGCTAGTAATTTAAAAAAATGGTAAAAATTAAGTTTTTTATGAATATTTTTCTACTAGATGACAGAACTTTTTATACGTTTTAATTTTCGAAGAGTGTATTATTTCCTCTGTTGCTTGTTCCATATTGCTATAATTTTCTTACTTTTCATTTTAAAAGCTTCTAATTATTTAGTAATAGTAATTAGATTGTATTTAACAAGACATGACTAAAAATATTTGGAAAAATTACGTAACATAGGCGACGTAAAAAATGTGTTACATAATTTATGGATGGCCTCTGCTTGTATTACATCTACTATTTCATCTAAAACTTTTATAAACCTCCTGGTCATCACAAGAGATCTCGAATCCGACGCTTATTAATTAAATTAAAAAAATGTTTAAATGTATTCCAAAAATAGCATTATTTTTATATTATAAGTAACATAATAATAACGTTTATTATTATGTTATATATAAGAATCAAAACTTGTTTACGTTAATACAGCCTGATATATCCTTCTTTATCACAAGTCAGTTTGACAGAATGCTGGTGGCACGTGGTGACTTTAATCGATAAAATATCGTTTGATCGGCCAAGAATCGATTTTGTGGCTGACTTTTTACTTCGCATTTGTTAAACTTTTGAAAAATATAGACGCCATGCCCTATGCCTACATATAATATCGTTTTCACTTTAAAATCAGTATCTGTCTAAAATCGATATGCTGTAATTACAAAAAGTAATATTACACGCTTGCTGTTCAATGCTTGTTTCGCGTGAGCTACAACTATTGACTCAGGTGCGAAAATACAATCGCCTAGCGCGATCGACAAGTTAGGAGACTCTGTTATATTTTATTAACGTAAAACGTTTATCTCTAAAATCTAGTAAGGGAATCTATACTGGTCTTTTTTCGAGTGGAATTTCTTCCACTTAATTTCTTCTCTTAAGGCCCCTGCACACGATTCGATGAAATTGACGTCCCATCTCTCAGAAAGGGATGCCTAGTTTTCACCATAACACCTGCTTTTCTTCGCAGACTTACTAACAATTTCGCATTTATTGCGTAGTTGATGAACTTTCGATTTACTGCAGAAATCTCGCTGTTAAGAGCTTCATGATAATTGGCCGATCGGGGCGTTTTGCAACCACAATTCGTGGATGAAGTTGTACAAATCGTCACTCACTGCGACCTGTTTATATATAAAAAATGAGTACATACTACATTCGGTACTGCAATTTTATTTGTAACTGAATTTAAACTTTCGAGAGAACTTACTTTGTAAGGAGTTGGATTCAAATTCCTTTTGTGATCATTGCGTAAAGTCCTCAAAGACTCCTGGACTCTTTGCCTGGTCTCGTGTAAAGTTGGAAGTGGACGACACAGTTTGCCATCTTTCCAATACAACTGCAACAATGTTTTTATTTATTTTTTGTTCATAGTCAGGGTGGCCACTGAAGCTTCAAAAACAAAAATTCCAGGCTATTTCCCGGCTTCTCGGTCAAAAATTGCATTCTTCCCGTTTGACTTTTAAGCACTTATAATAATTATTATTCAATGCTAATTGGTTTATTATAGAAATTTTGAAAAAATTGAACATTAAAGAACTCCAAGGTAAAATATATTATGTAAATTATTGTAAAAGTGATTTCAGACTTTATAGCACAACATTTTCTCAAAACAGGCGAAATAGGGTGATTTTTCAATAAAATAGGCGAATAATAGGAGAATCAATTCTTTTAAATAGCATTAATTTAGTAACCATATTCCTAAGATTTCAAGTTAACTATACTGCATTTTCAATAAAATAGCGGAATTTTCAACCAACAGAGATTAATTTTCAACAAAAGAGTTGATTTTCCTAGCTAAAAAATCGAATGTATCAGAAAAAAGTTGGCTTTCAAATCCGAAAAGATGAATTTTCAACAAAAAATGTATTTTTTAACCGAGAAAGATTAATTTTCTACCAAATAGTTGAATTTTCAACCAAAAAAATTAATTGTAATCCAAACAGATGCATTTACAACCAAATAGTTAAACTTTTAAGAAAAAGAGACGAATTTTCAACAAAAAACTTGAAATTTTAACCAAATAGTTGAATCTTCAACATACGAAGATGAATTTTCAACCAAATGATCAAATTTTCAATAAAAAAAGATTAAATTTCAACCAAAAACAGTTGTATTTTTAACCAAATACTTGAAATTTCATGCCAAAAAGACGAATCTTTTAGAAGACAGTTGAATTTTCAACCAAGAAGACTTTTCGACCAAAAACGACAAGAACATAGTTGAACATTTAACAAAATAATTCAATTTTCACCCAAACAGTTGCATTTTTAACCAAAAGAGACGGCATTTCAACAAAATAGTTGAGTTTCCTTTCTAAAACGTCGAATCATTTAGAAAAACATTGGACTTTTAAACCGGAAAAGATGATTTTTCAACCAAGAAAGATGTAATTTCAACTAAAGAAATTATTTCAATCCAAACAGATACATTTACAACCTAATAGTTGAACTTTTAAGCAAAAGAGACGAATTCGAGACGAAATCAAATGATCAAGTTTTCAAACAAAAAAGATTAAATTTCAACCAAAAAACAGTCGCATTTTTAACCACAAAACAGTTACATTTTCAACCAAATAGTTAACATTTTTAGCCAGAAGACGAATTTTTCAGAAGACAGATGAATTTTCAACCAAGAAAGAAGACAGTTGAATTTTCGACCAAAAAAGATTACTTTTTAAGAAAATGGTTGAACTTCAACCAAACAGTAGAATTTTGTAACCAAAAGAGATGAAATTCAACGAAATAGTTGAGTTTCCTATCTAAAACATCGAATGTTTTAGAAAAATAGTTAAAATTTCTAGCCAAAAGACGAATCTTTTAGAAGACAGTTGATTTTCAAACAAAAAAGATGACATTATATCAAAAGATGAATTTTCTATCCAAGAAACGAATGTTCAAGAAAACAGTTTATTTTTCGACCAAAAAAGATTAATTTTCTTTAAATAGTTGAATTTTCAGCAAAATAATTAAAACTGCAACCAAATAATCGAATTTGTTCTCAAAAAGAGATTAACTTTAAACCAAAAATATAATGGTTCAATTTTCAATGAAAAAGAATTCATTTTCAACGAATCAATCCAAACAGATGTATTTATAACAGATCAATAACAGATGTATTATAATAATATTTTTATAAAAAAATATTACTTTTTAAGAAAATAGTTGAACTTCAACAAAACAGTAGAATTTTTGTAAACAAAAGAGATGAAATTTCGGTAGGGTCTCAGTTCACCCAAATTTTATTTCTCCCAAAATTTATTTTCCCCAAAAATTCAAACATAGAAGTACGAGTTCGTGAGTTGGAAGTCCGCATAGTATAAAGTCAGGAATGTCGGTAATGATGAAACTAAATAAATAAATATCCAAAAGATGTCACCGCAAATATGTTTCTTGAATTAAATAAACTCAGATATTAATAAAAATGTAAAGTTCTGAATGTTTTAGTTTCTGTAAAGTTTTCCCTCGAGGGGAATATATTTTTTGAAATAGATCTTGACAAAAAACATAAGGTTATGCAAGTGCAGGCTATGTTAGGGAATTCTCGCCAGAATTGGATATTTTACAACATAAGCAGTTGGTTCCTACAGAAAATTTACAAATTTGGCACAATACATGTTTATGTTAGAGAATTCTAGCCGGAATTGGCTATTTCTCAAGAGAAACAGTTAGATCTTTTAGGAAACTTAGAAATTCCTGCAATTTGAGGTCATGTTAGAAAATTCTCCCTGGAATTGGATATTTTTCAAGAGAGACAGTTAATCCTTTAAGAAAATCTATAGACAAGAACAATTTGAGGTTATGTTATGGAATTTTTGCCGAACTTGGATATTTTTCATCAAAAACAGTTAGGTCTTTCCGAAAACTTGACAGTTTTTCAAGCAATTTTAGGTTATGTTAGCGATTTCTCGTCGGAACTAGATATTTGACAACAGAAGCACTTGGGTCTTTTATATGAAATTTATAATTACGAAAAATGTTAGGTGGAATGGAAAGGAATTAAATGGAATTCCTGCCGGAATTGGATATTTTTTACGAGAAACAGTTAGTTCTTTTCTGAAAACATAACAGTTTGAACAATTTTTGGTCATGTTAGTGATTTATCGTCGGAATTAGATATTTTACAGCAGAAAAAGTTAAGACCCAACTGTTTCTTTGAAAAAATATTGAATGCCGCCGAGATTTCCCTAATTTAAACTAAAATTTTTTCGAATTTGTAAGTTTTATTAAAAAAAACTGAAGTGCTTCTGTTGTAAAATATCCATTTCCGACAAAAAATCGCTAACATAACCTAAAACTGTTCAAACTGTGAAGTTTTCGGAAAGACCTAACTGTTGATGAAAAATATCCAAGTTCGGCGAAAATTCCATGAAATGACGTCAAATTGTTCTAATCTATACATCTCCGAAAAGACTTAACTTAAGTCTCTAACATAACGTTAAATAATAGGAATGTCTAAGTTTCTGAAAAGATCTAACTGTTTCTGTTGAGAAATGGCTAATTCTGGCTAGAATTCTCTAACATAAACGTGTATTGTGCGAATTTGCAAATTTTCTATAGGTCCCAACTGCTTCTGTTGTGAAATATCAAATTCCCACGAGAAATCCCTCACATAACCTACAACATTTGTTCGAACTTTAAGTTTTCTGGAAAACCTAACTGTTCTTGTTGAAAAATAGCTAATACTGGCAAGATTTCCGTAACATAACCTGAACGTCCTTTGTCAAGATCTATTTGAAAAAATATATTTATAACCTACAATTTTTCGAATTCATAAGTTTTTTAAAAGACTTAACTTTTTGTGTTGTAAAATATCTAATGTCGGCGATAAATCGCTAACATGACCTAAAATTGTTCAAACTGTCATGTTTTCAGAAAAGAACTGTTTCTGTTCAAGAATATTCAATTCCAGCGAGATTTCTCTAAGATAACCTAAAATTGGTGAAATTTGTAAGTATTCCCTGAGATAACCTAAAATGTTTGAATTTTTAAGTTTTATAAAAGACCCAAGTGCTTCTGTTGTCAAATATCCAGTTCCCACGAGAAATCGCTAACATAACCTAAAATTGCTCAAACTGTTAAGTTTTCGGAAAGAACTAACTATTGTTGATCAAAAGTATCCAATTTCGGCAAAAATTCCATAACATAACCTCAAATTGTTCTATCTATAAATTTTCTTAAAGACTTACCTGTCTCTATTGAAAAATATCCAATTCCAGGGAGAATTTTCTAACATAACCTCAAATTGTAGAAATTTCTAAGTTTCCTAAAAGATCTAACTGTTTCTCTTGAGAAATAGCTAATTCCGGCTAGAATTCTCTAATATAACCTGAATTCCATAACCTCATGTTTTTTGTCAAGATCTATTTCAAAAAATATATTCCCTTCGAGAGAAAACTTTACAGAAACTAAAACATGTAGAACTTTACATTTTTATCAATATCTGAGTTAATTTAATTCAAGAAACATATTTGCCGCGACATCTTTTGGATATTTGTTTATTTAGTTTCATCATTACCCACTGTCCTGACTTTATACTATGCGGACTTCCAACTCACGAACTCGTACTTCTATGTTTTAATTTTTGGGGAAAATAAATTTTGGGAGAAATAAAATTTGGGCGAACTGAGACCTTACCGAAATTTCAACAAAATAGTTGAGTTTCCTATCTAAAACATCGAATGTTTTAGAAAAATAGTTCAAATTTCTAGCCAAAAGACGAATCTTTTAGAAGACAGTTGATTTTCAAACAAAAAAGATGACATTATATCAAAAGATGAATTTTCTATCCAAAGAAACGAATGTTCAAGAAAACAGTTTATTTTTCGACCAAAAAAGATTAATTTTCTTTAAATAGTTGAATTTTCAACAAAATAATTAAATTTTCAAACAAATAGTCGAATTTTTTCTCAAAAAGAGATTAACTTTAAACCAAAAATATAATGGTTGACTTTTCAATGAAAAAGAATTCATTTTCAACGAATTAATCCAAACAGATGTATTTATAACCAAATAGTTGAACTATTAAGCAAAAGAAACGAATTTTTAACAAAAAAATTGAATTTTCAATCTACGAAGATGAAGCTTCAATCAAATGATCGAATTTTCAATCAAAAAAAGATTAAATTTCAACCACAAAACAGTTGCATTTTCAACCAAATAGTTACAATTTCTAGCTGAAAGACGAATCTTTTAGAAGACAGTTTAATTTTCAAACAAAAAGACGACATTATATGAAAAGATGAATTTTCTATCCAAAGAGATGAATGTTCAAGAAAACAGTTTGTTTTTCGAACAAAAAAGATTACTTTTTTTAAAAAATAGTTTAATTTTCAATGAAATAATTAAATCTTCAACCAAATAGTAGAATTTTTTCTCAAAAAGAGATTAAATTTGAATCCAAAACATAATAGTTGACTTTTCAATGAAAAAGAATTAATTTTCAACGAAAAAAGACGACTTACCTACCAAGAGATGAATTTTCAATCCAAAAGGACCAATTTTCTATCCAAAAATACGAATTTTCAACAAAACAGTTACATTTTCGACCTAAAGAGATGAATTCTGAACCAAAAATATAGTCGTTGACTTGTCAATGAAAAAGAATTCATTTTCAACGAAAAAAGACGACTTATCTACCAAGAGATGAATTTTGAATCCAAAAGGACCAATTTTCTATCCAAAAAGACAATTTTCAACAAAACAGTTCAATTTCAGACCAAAAGAGATGTATTCTAAACTAAAAATATAAAAGTACTTTTCATTAAAAAAGAATTAACTTTCAACCTTAAAAGATGAATTTTCAACCAAAAAAGATAAATTTTCAATTCAAAAGGACGGATTTTCTATCGAAAAAGACGAATGTTCAACAAAACAGTTGAATATTTGACTCAAAAAGATGACTTTTTCAAAAAATGGTGGAAGTTTCAACAAAATAATGAAATTTTCCATAAAATAGTTTAATTTTTAACCAAAAGAGATAAATTCTGAACCCAAAATATAATAAAAGACTTGTCAAATAAAAAGAATAATTTCAACCATAAAACATGACTTTTTAAAAAAATAGTTGGATTTTCGACAAAATAATGAAATTTTGAAATAAATAGTACACTTTTTAACCAAAAAATACGACTTATCTATCAAAAGATGAATTTTAAATCCAAAAGGACGGATTTCCAATCCAAAAAGACGAAAGCTTAACAAAAAAGTTGACTTTTCGATAAAAAAAAGATGACCTTTTAACAAAATAATTAAAATATAATAAGACTTTTCAAATAAAAAGACTCAACTTTCTGATAAGGAAAATGAATCAACTACAAATTAAAAATATGAGTTTTTAACAAAATAGTTGAATGTTCAACAAAATAATTCAATTTTCCGCTAAATAGTAGAATTTGTATCCAAAAGAGATTAATTCTAGCCCAAGAATATAATAGCTGACTTCTTAATGAAAAATAATTAATTTTCAACAAAAAAAGACGACTTTTCTAACAAGAGATGCATTTTCCATCCAAATGGACCAATTTTAACTTTCAATAAAAAAAATTTGGATTTTCTTATTGGGTTCTAGCTAAACGGGCCCATTTTGTCGATCACAGTTTACGAGATATTCGCCTTTTTGTGATCCATGATCTAAAATATAGATTTTGGATTTTCAATAGGAAATCATACTTCAAATTGGTATTTGGTAGGTACAATATTATACTTTTATGTCCCTGAAACAATCGAGATTGGTTAAATGTTATATTTGAAGATAACATATATAAGACGTGACTTCAAATCAATTTTTTTCGAAAAGCGGGTTTTCAATTTATTTGCGAAACATTTAGAGTATATCCCTAAACTATAAATTTCTTATGCCAATTATTAGTAATTACATAAATTTAGGTTACCTATACAATTACTATATTAAGTACCTGAAAAGGAAGTTTTCCTTCACAAATATAAAAGGAACTTTAGTATTTGACCGATGTATGATGAATGATTAATTAAATTATAGTATAAAAGGAACATTCATTTTTGAACGAAACATTAACTCTAACATCTTAAATCTAAAATGATTTTCGCTATTTTAACCGAGCAAAAGTAAAAACAAATCTGAAAAATTCGCGGTTACTTCTCGGTGCTCAAAATTCCAGACTGATTCCCGGGTTTTCCCGGTCAGTGACCACCGTGAATACTTAAAAAAAAGTTAAGCAATTTAAATTAAATCTTTTGAACTTACTCGGTGCAAAACTTCAACTCTGGTTGGAGTAACATACGCTCTTTTTGATTCCTGGAAAGGATGCCTGCAGAGAACTTTTTGCCCGACCTGCGGCGTATCTTCCTCGTATCTCTGGAGTAAATCAACAAGAGCGTGACCGTCAGCTCCGTATAATCTGTAAGCATTTTTCCTGCCGGGCATCGTTACTTTATCGACCTCCTGACTCAGTTTAATTCTAGGAAGGTTGTTGATCTCTACCATCTTGTAGACACAACCCAGTGCCGGTTGTCTTTGGCATGTAACTAAATGAGTTCCAATTCCGAAACTGTTGATTTTATGATTCTGAAAAATATTTTAGTTCAATATATACATTTTTCTAGTTGACAATTGACAAAATAAAGGAGACAGGAATCACAGTGGTTCATCAGTTCAGTTGTATAGCGAAAATTAGAGGAATTGTTCTTCGACAAAAGGGGATTTTTTTTCAATAGACAATACCAGCTACAAAATTTTTGTATTTCATAGTATGAATTATCTGAAATAATAGAAAAGAAAAGCAAGGACAATATTTTTGATAATTGATATCCTAAACTTGTTCAAAATAACCGATTTATGGTGAAAAAGGCTAATATAACCTATTATTGTTGAAATATTATAAATATTCTTTGAAATCCAATGATTTTCTATTTACGGTGCCAATTTTAGATGAAAAACACTAACATGATAAAAAATGGTTTAAAATTGTAAGCTCTCTTTAAAAAACGCGAGTATGCACTTTGAAATCCAATAATTATTTATTAAAAGTACCGCTTTCCGGTATAAAACCCGAAGAAACCAAAAGTTGTGAATTTAGAGACTCTAAATGATAATCTGAAAAATTTTGTTATTTTCTAAAACTTAAAAATACCAACTTCCGACGAAAAACACTATTACCAACATAATGAAAAATTGTTAAAAAATTCTAAATCGTATTAAAATTATAACGAGTTTGGTTTGAAAATACCAATTTTCGATGTAAAACAGCAACGTAACCTAAAATTCTTCTAATTTTATTAATCTTCTTTAAAATCTTTGAAACCTAATGATTTTTTTATAAAAATTTCAATTTCCGACAAAAATCCATGCTTGTAAATTTTATTATTTTGAACAAAACTCAATGGATTTAAATCTAATGATTTTGTTTAAAAATACCCATTCCGGTTAAAAACCTAAAAACACACTAAAATAACCTAAAGTTGTCGAAAAATTTAAATATTCTATTAATATTCTGATAATTTTTTATTAAAAATACCAATAATTTCCAACGGAAAACACTAAAATAACAGAAAATTGTTTAGAATTGTAAATCTTCTTCGAAATCTAATAATTTTTGTATAAAATAACCTATTTCCTATGAAAAACGTTAATATAACCTAAAACTGGTACAAAATTGCAAATCTTGTCTGAACTGTAATGATTTTTGTTTTAAAATACTAGTTTTTCATGTAAAACGCTAACGTAATCTAGAATTGTTAAAAAAATTATAAAGCTTTAAAATCTAACGATTTTTGTTTTAAAATGTCAATTTCCGGTAAAAAAAAATGCTAACAAAACCTAATAATTATCGAAAATTGGGAATCTGGATGATTTTTGTTTAAAAATAGTAATTTCGAATGAAAAAACTAACACAACCTAAAATTGGTAGAAATTTTAGGTTTTCTCCGAAACTTTCTGATTTTATACAAAAATACTGTTAAAAAATTTGATTTAACCACGCAGGAGTATTTAAAAATCTCAAATTTTTCTGAATACACATAAGGTTTTACAACTTACCTAAGCGTAACAAATAAAAAAAAATAGTTGAAATAATAATTGTTTATTAAACTGTAGTTTTTTTCATACATATTTGTCTTGTATCTTCTGCTTTAGGCAAAAGTCGTAATTTTTATTCAATTTTAATTTACAAATGGTTTAATTCAAAAAATGACTAACCAACAATAATGGTTCGAATTATTTGTAAATAAAATAATTTCCACTAAAAACATGATGACTAGAACTGCAAAGAACCTTTCAGTGAATAAAATGAGCTTTCGTAAATTAAAACTGAATGAAAATGAGACTTTTACCGAAAGCAAAACAAAAAACACAAATATGAAAATAATTACATTTGAATAAACAATTATGAACTTAACGATTTTTTAAATTATTTACGATTCGGTTTCTCTTATAAAATTTGTTGCAATAATCAATGGGCCTTCTTTATTCAATTTTATAAATCACACCTAGAACATCCTTCAAAAGGATTATTTGTAGATTTTTTTATTTATTTCAAATATAAGATATAAATCAACTTCAAGTAATGAAAAGCCAATTAAATTTTCAAAAACAATGATTGCGAGAAAATAAAACAAAATTCTATTTATTGTTGAATGTTATAAGAACAAAAGTATCTCAAATGTGATGTTTTTTCTCTCTTTCGCGGCAATGTTTAATCCATCTCTGACCTACTCATAATTTCTTTATTAATGGTTGCGATTTTCTTATAATTCTTTAGAAATTAATCGTAGCTTCAAGGAAAAGGGGGGAAAAAATCTCAAATATAGGGATTTTAGGGAACTTTGAGAAAAGTAGAGGGAAAGGGGAAAAAAGGACTGTGATCCCCGAGGAGAAATATAGAGAAATCGAATTACCTGCTCGTTTAAGCTGATGATAGTTTCTTCATTGATGTCATTCGACGCAACAATCGTCATTTGCGAAAACCACGGAATATTATATTTTTCTGCGATCTTTTGAAAAGAATCTCTAGCTTCCTGACTAAGATATGCGAGATCTCCACTGTCGATTCTTATTCCGATTGCTCTGTATCCTAAATCGTTCAGAGCAAGTGCCACTGCGCAGAAATTGAGAAGACCGCTTCTGGAAGTAATTAAGCAATGCAAATAATGGAATAAGGAATGAGAGCGACTTGTGAAAAGATGTGAAAAATTATTATGGAAAACGAAACTTTGATTTATGCTTGTCAGAAATTAGATTGGTTGGTTAATTTTTCTTATTTTTTTAATATTTAAAACTTTAAAAAACCAGTTTCCATCTTTAAGTGGTAAAGAAGAGAAAGTATTACATCATCAAAAAATTTCTTAGTATTGTTATAAATTAACTTTCTATTAATTCATTTTCATTTAATTTTAACTTGAACATAAAACAGTTATTAATTCTATTAAACTTGATAGTGAACCTCGACTAAATAAAATGTAATATGTAGAAAATAAATCAGCCAATTAAAATAAACCTTTTTTTGTCAGAAATAGGAAAACATAACATTAAGAAAATATCCAATCACCTTGAGAATTAAAGAGTACTATTTTTGAAAAGGATAAAGAAGAATAGAGAATTTTTGATACCTGTTTTTTTACAATATTGGAAAGATAAGATTGATTTGTACAATTATGATTAATTTTCATTAGTTAAAATTGAGCATAAAATAAAAAAATATTGAACAGACGAGCTGAATTGGGAGTGCATTTCACATTATTAAGAGTTTTCGAGGAAACATACGACCGCGCGACCTTTTTTCGTGATTTTTCAGCCAATTGATTTTTTTCCTCTTTCTTTGAAAATATCTTTTACAGAAAACTGATGTAAAACGATTTATTATCTTATTCTAAATCACAAAACATGCATGATATTATGCGGGTAATTATTTTTAGGACTATTAAAAAAGCACACTGCATGAAAATTTAACAAAAAAAGTAATTAAAATAAAGCGCTGCAAGTTTAAGCGACTATATTTTGTGGTTAATTTTCGAAAGCTTTACTTCCTGAATCAGGGTGGCCGCAAAACTTCATTTTCAAAATTCCTAGACTTTTCTCTGATTTTTGCCTAACTAATTTTTTTTATTTTCCCTCACCATTAATATTTAAAAACAAAAATTATAATCTTGTAAAATTTTTAATATATAAGTTTTTATAAATGGAATAAAAGCCTAATTTACTTGAAAAAATGACATATTTAAACCGAAGAAGTGAAATGTGCATTAATAATGTGACTAATGTTCTTTCGAATTTAAAAGAATTAAAAAGAATTTAAAATTAAATTAATTGGAAACAATTATTTAAATCTAAAAAATGCCATTATTTCAGTAAAACTGAAGTAAATTCAGAGGAGTTTAAGGGAAATAAGAAGAATTCAATGAAATTCATAAAATTTTATGCCGAATTAAAAAATATTAAGTGAATTGAAAACAATTCAAAAATACGAAAAAACTCAGTAAATTCAGTAAGTTTTAAAACAAGTTTAGAAAAATTTGAGTTAATTCGAAAGAATTTGATGAAATGTCTAAGAATTCAAGGTAAGTTTAAAAAAAATTTCAGGACAAATTTAACAAAAACTAGAACAATCCACTGAATTGAGTATAATTTAATGAATTTAGAAGAATTCAAGAGAATTCTAAAGAATTTAAAAAGAATTTAATAGTAAATTCCAAATTAATTCAAATTAATAAAAACAAAAACCTTATGAGTCCTGCAAGATCGCTTCACATCTTCCGAAATTCTTTCTTCTTCTTCTTTAATCTTCTAAAAATGCTTTGAAATCTTTTTAAATGCCCTAAAACATTTTATACCCTTTAAAATCCTCCCAAATTAATGAAATCAATTAAAAATTCCTTGGAATATTTTTAAATTACCTAAATTCTTTCAAATCCTTTGGAATCACTTTAAATTATTAAAATATATTAAAAATACCCTATGATATTTCAAATCCTTTAAAATCTATTAAAATCTCTTGAAATTTTTAAACTCTTAAAAATGCCTTGGAATCTTTTAAAATACCTCAAATATTTCAAACCCTTTAAAATGCCCTCAAATTATTGAAATAAATTAAAAATTCCCTAGAATCCCATTAAATTACTGAAATCTATTGAAAATGCTTCGGTATCTATAAAAATACCCGAAAATATTTCAAATCCTTTAAAATCTTTTGAAATGCCTTGAAACTTTTTTAATTTCTTGGAAATTCCCTGGAATTTCTATAAATACGCTTTAATTTATTTAAAATCCTTTGGAATCCTTTCAAGTTATTGAAATATATTCCAAATTCCTTGGAATATGATAAAATATCCTAAAATATTTTCAATCCTTTGAAATCTTTTGAAATCCTTTGAAACATAAAGTTCTTTGAAATTCCTTGAAAATTTTAAAAATACCCTGAAAACTTCTATTGAAATCTATTAAAAATTCCTTGGAATATTTGTAAATAACCTAAAAATTTCAAATCCTATGAAGTCTTTCGAAATATTTTGAAACTTTTTCAAGCTCTTGGAAATTTCTTGGAATTTAAAAAAATACCATAAAATCTTTCAAATCCTTTGAAAACCCTTTGAATTATTGAAATATACCCCATAAAATTATGTGAAATCTGATATTTCCTGAAATCTTTTGGAATCATTGAAATACTCGAAAATCTTATAGAAATTCTTGAAATCTTTTAAAATATTTAAAACCCTTATACGTAGGTCCTGCAAACTCGTTCCATATCTTCCGAAATTCTTTACAATTGCATGAAAATTGTTTTAAATCCCTTAAAATCATTAAAATCCTTGGCAATCCCTTGTAATTTTTAAATCTCTTAAAAACGGTTAGGGATGTTTTAAACAACCCTAAAATATTTTAAACTCTTAAAAATGCCCTCAAATTATTGAAATAAATTAAAAATTCCTTGAAATATTTTAAAATTCACTAAACTATTTAAAATACTTTAAAATACTTTGAAATTCATTGAAACTTTTTAGAGCTCTTGAAAATTCCTTGAAATTTATTTAAAATACTCTAAAATCTTCCAAATTCTTTGGAATTCCTTCAAATTATTGAAATCTGTTAAAAATTTTGGTAATATTTTAAAATACCCTAACATATTTCAAAAGAATTCAAGAAAATTCCAAAATAGGAATGGATCTGATTATTTTATTGAAAGAAAAGTGACTAAAGTGATCTTTTTATTTTAAAAACAGACTTTGTGGCAACGCTGATTATTCTTGACAGTTACTTAAAGTGCTTCTTACAGAAATTCCCTGACTTTTGCAAACTCTTCCCTGATTTACACGTTTTCCCTGATCTGCGACCACCCTGCTGAATTATTTTGAGTTTGAGAATATTGAAATATTTGCGAAGTAGGAATACGAATTTCTCAATCGCTTTAATAAAAAATATTCCCTAAAAGATTTAAGAGGTCAATTCCTGATTAGGTTAATTCATAATTCAATAAATCGTGTGAGAACTGAGCAATATGATGAATGAAATGGAACGAACACCGTCTGTTTTACCAATTCAGGAATCTTTTACACATCAAATGTCGGTGAAATGTTCTATTTCTAAATTAATATACAGCGTGAAATTAATCTAGATATTTCTTTTGAATCTCTCGTTCTAAAAAGTGCAAAAAGATTCCGTCTGAAGCAAAACGGACTAATAGAACTAGATCGTACCTCACATAAAGCTCACCCAATTCGCTTCGTTTTAAAAAGCCATTCTTGTTAGATGATGTCGAGTCAGTTTTGATTGGGTTGTTTCTCGCACTGTTTTGGGGTGCCTTATGGGGCCCACTATTTAGAAGCTTATTCTTAACGTTTAGGCTCTCAATTTGCGCCTTTCTCTTGGCCGGTGCTTCTACGCTATAAACACACTCTCGTTAAGCCTCCGCTCGTAATTTTTCGAATATGTTCCAATTGAAAAATATCATTAATCATCTTTCATCGTGAATGCTTAAGACGAATTGTCATCTATACAAAAATGGCCTGAATCTTGCTCTTCAAAACTGTTTTCTAAGTTTCGCTCTAAAAAGCGTTCTAAGTGTATAAAAGTCTTCATGCGGTTTAGAAACTATCTTATTTAACTAAAAAAATATTACTATTCATCTATTAACCGCTAGTATGTATAAAATGTGATTATTAAAAATCTACCTATTGAAAAGAATATTACACATTCCTACAATAAAAACCTCATTTCGAGACTCAACTAGTATTTAACTAAAGTGCTTTTTTTGACTGTTTTAATTGAATTTATGTAAGTGTTCAAATTATTTTAATTATTTTAAATAGAAAAGCATCAGCAACTCATGAAAAAATTAAATTGCATGCGTTAAAAAAAATAAAGCTCAAAAATAAAAGAGAAATTAAAAAGACAAGTGCTACAAGAAAGTTCGATGTGAATTGAAAACAATTAAAAGAACCTTATCAAGAGACGTTGCAAAGAATATTTTAATCGCAAAGTATTTGCCAAGAATTATTATTTCGTAGATAAGAAAAATGCTGATTCATGCCAAAGTTTGGCGCAATGTCGATTAGTTCTAGCGTCATAATTATTTGATAAGATAAGTGCAAAAACGTTTGGCATCATTTCACAAAGAACGGAAAAATTTTAAAGCACGCGCTTTTTGCAATACTGACTACAAAGTAAGGATAAGAAAAGTGCTTCTAATGATAGATTAAAGGCTGCGGAGGAAATAGGCGTTTTTAATAGCTGTAATATAGACAATCGGCTTTTTGGAAAACTTTAAATTGTATTTAATACCTTTTAACGTCGTAGGTATCGACCAGGGCCATAAATCCTTCCGGAAATGCAATCGCATAGCTGACAAGTGCTGTTAATTCTCCATCGGATGCTTCCAGCACCAAAGCTCCCAAATCAGTCGCAATGTTTTCACGATACTTGCATGAGAGAGACAATAAATCCTTCACCTGGCCCGTTTCTTTGTGAGCGAGTGTCTAAACAAGTTCAAAATTTGTATTAGAATCGGTGAATTGAATAATGTTGATTCTTAGACGTAATCTCTTTCTGACCATTACTTTTTGAAATAGAAATAGAGATTCAAAGGATTAACAAACACATAAAAAAATTGTCAGAATTAAAGAAATAAAATATAAGCATCGAGTTTTTAGATGTCACAATTAAGAAAATTTGAATAATTTGAAAAATGCTTACTCTATTTTGTAAATCGTCCATCCCAGTGAAGGACGTTATGTATGCATGAGCATGCGTTCCATTTACGGGAATTCCAAATAACTTTCCTGCTAATACATTGCTGGTACCGTCAAATCCACCTGTAAATCAATACAAAGTTTGTCAAATTTCAAATCTCAAATTTAAACAAATTAAGATGGAGGGTTCAAGTTTTAAAATGCTTGAACTGAAAAGCTTTATAAAAATTGTATTTTACCACCGAATTTTGAGCAATTGAGTATCAAGCAATTTTTAAAGTGAGAATATTTATAAATTTTCAAATTTAAACGTTCTAAATTCAATAATTTTGACGTCAACGCGTTCAGCTTTTGAAGAACAAAAGTATCAAAAATCATGATTAAATTTACACTTTTTCAAGTTGAAGCTTACAGAATGCAAAGTTAAAGAATTTTAAATTATAATTAACAGAATAGAATTTTCATCTTATCTCCCTTTTTTTATTCTCTTGAAACATTTCAAAATTTTTAAGAAGCTTCTAAACTTTTTGTTCCAAATCTTCAAAAATTTACGTTTTTTGTTAGATTTAAAAAAATATTTTTTAGTATGCAATTATTTTTTTATCTTTTTGAAACTTCTAAATATCTTTCAAACTTAAAATTTCGTAATCAGGGTGTCTAGCGATTCTTGGGAACAAAATTCCAGGTCTTTTCCAGGTTTTCCAGGTCAAGAAATTAAATTTTTCCAGGTCCCCTTTTTTTACATCAAATAATGAAATAAACGTTTTTTATACATGTAAAAAAAGAGCCATTTCATTTTTTATTGGCCAACAATTTCTAAAGAAAGCCGAATCATAAATAAAAAAATTCTTAATTTTTTGCGAACATGAGTCGTCTTTGTGAAATCTTTGGGAATATTTTTAAATCTTTGTAATGTTTTTGAAATCATTGAAATATTTGAAATCCTTGTGAAATCTGTGAAATCTTTGTGAATTCGTTGGAATTTTTTGAAGTATTACAAACCTTAGTGAAAGCTTGAAATTTCGGTGAAATCTTTAAAAATCTTTTGGAATTTTTAAAATTTTGTAAAATCTTTAAAATCTTTAAAATCTTTGTGTAACTTTTTGAAATCTTTTTAAATCTTAATGAAATATTTAAAATATTTCCGAACTCTTTCTTTAATCTTTGTTTGCGAAATCTTTTGTGTTCGTTTGAAATCTTTGAATTTTTTTTGAAATTTTCTCAAATGTGTCGAAACCTTTTGAAATTGCTTAGAATCTTTGAAATCTTTTGAAATCTGTGAAATCTGGTGTACTGTACCCCTGTTGAAATCTTTGAAATTCATGAAATCTTTTGAAATCCTTATGAATTCTTTGAAATATTTGTGAAATCTTTCGTAAATCTTTTGTAATCGTTTCAAATCACTCGAATATTTGAAATCTTCTCAAAAAGTTCTAAATCGTTTAAAATGTTTGAGATGTTTTGAAATCCTTGAAATCTGGTGTACTGCACCCTTGTTGAAATATTTGAAATTCTCGGATTCTTTTGAAATCTTTATAAATTTTTTATGAAATCTTTGAAACTTTTGTGAAATCTTTTGATATCTCCTAAAAAATTTTGAAATTGTATAAAATCTTTGAAATATTTTTAAATCTTAGAAATATAGTTAAATATACCCATTTTAAAATCTTTAAATCTTTTGAAAGTTTTAAAATCTTTGTGAAATGTTCGAAATCTTTTTGAAATGTTTGAAGCCTTTGAAATCGAACCGCTGGCGATCAAAAGGGGATACGCTCGAAACGCCGTCGTTTTAGTTGGCCCCTGGGTCATATTTTTTTCAGGTCGAATTTTAATTTTTTAATAACATATCCAAATAGGAAATTTTATTGCGCATATTTTTAGTCCTATAAATAAATGTGATAACTCTATTAGTTTTCGAAATAATCAAGAAAATGTTACTTTTTTCGGCAATCGCAAAATACGAATTTTTTGTTTTCAACTCGCCATAAGTTCTACTATAATAAGAATTTTGTAATAAAAATTACAGAAAATATGCACCATCATATAACGAAACTAATGGTATTTATAGAATTCCAATGAATTGTCACTAAAAATTTACAACGATTTTTATTTTTCTCATGGCGTAAATTAGATATTGAAAGATTCAAACGCTTCGGGAGTCGAACGAATTTTCAGAAAATCAAAATTAACGGTCACCTAAACTTTTTTTAGGATTCAAGGAAGTTTTTAGGAAAATATCAGGCAATTATGTTTTATAGTTTTAAAACCACAATTGATTTAAGATCTCAGCGCCGTCCCGTACGCTTGCTAGCTCGTCCTGCAATATCAACGTCTGTATAACAGCGGGCGATTGGGAGGTCAAGCCGGCCACCAAAATAATAATGAAGACATTATCATTTACATTTGTTTATTATTTTTTAATAACAAATTATAAAAATTAAAAATTATATAATTTTTATATAATAACTTGTACGATTTCTTTATAACTAATTTAATCATTTTCGTCACTGTATTCAGTGTTGACTACGGAAGAATTATTTTGAGTAAATTGCGAAAAATAATTTTCAAAGAATTCTTTTCCAGGGGCACTTAAATGAACTTAAATGAATTTTAAAATACAAGGTTTTTTAGAAAAAGCTATTAAGAAATCAAATAAAAAATAACAATAGGATCTTAAAATTATCAGAAAAGTTAATTTTTAATTTTCTCTAATACTTTTAAGTAGTACCTTATTTCGGGAACATTTTTTCTTATTCTTCAACCAATTTTTTTCACACCTATTTCTTTTCCTGCCTCGACCCATATTTAGGTTCTTTTTATTTTAAGTAAACTTAAACTATCCTAAACAGAATATTATATGCTAACACTATTCTACAATAATGCTTCTGTGCATTATGTTCCTTAGGAGAGAATAAAAATAAACATATGCTTTTTTGTTTTGGTGTCCGGCTTGACCTCCCAATCGTCCGCTGTTATACAGACGTTGATATTGCAGGACGAGCTAGCACGCGTACGATACAGCGCTGAGATCTTAAATCAATTGTGACTTTAAAACTATAAAACATAATTGCCTGACATTTTTCAAAAAACTTCCTTGAATCCTAACAAAAGTTTCGGTAACCGTTAATTTTAATTTTCTGAAAATTCGTTCGACTCCCGAAGCGTTTGAAACTTTCAATATCTAATTTACGCAATGAGAAGAATAAAATCGTTACAATTTTTTAGTGACAATTAATTGAAATTCTATCAATAACGATAGTTTCGTTATATGATGGTGCATATTTTCTGAAATTTTTATTACAAAATTCCTATTATTGTAGAATTTGTGGCGAGTTGAACACAAAAAATTCGTATTTTGCGATTGCGGAAAAAAGTAACATTTTCTTGATTATTTCGAAAACTAATAAAGTTATCACATTTATTTATGGGACTAAAAATATGCGCAATAAAATTTCCTATTTGGATATGTTATTAAAAAATCAAAATTCGACCTGAAAAAAATATGACCCAGGGGCCAACTAAAACGACGGCGTTTCGAGCGTATCCCCTTTTGATCGCCAGCGGTTCAATTGTTGTCCATGTTATTGAAATGCACTAAACTCACCGATTATAATCCAAGAGATTAGTGACTGTAAAACCAAATTTGAAATTAAACTCTAAACATAAAGAACCTTTGAAAACTAGTTCACGATTGTTTTCATTTAAATCCCTGATTGTGAATTGAAATACTCACTTCACGATTTACCGTAATTTTTCTATTTAGGTTTCGTTTATTTAATCAGAGTATAATAATAATAATAATGATTATAATTAATAATGTGTGATTATATCAGTAATATAAATAATAATATAATAAATAATAATAATAATAATAATACTCTGATTAAATAAAAGAAACCTAAATAGAAAAATTACGGTAAACCGTGAAGTGAGTATTTAAATACACAATGAGGG
>CAKNYM010052502.1:304628-355810 GCA_932195095.1 Andricus curvator | reverse complement strand
ATTCGAGCCTATTCTGAATAAGATAGTAATGTATGTCCTTCCTCATATCTTAAAAAGATACAATAATTCTATTCATTGACGAAATAAGTCGTGCCGAAATAAGATGATTTTTTAAACGAGATTCTTTACTTTTTTATAACAATCGTGCTAATAATTTAAACAGAATACGGGAAAAATTAGACTATAGTGACCAAAATCGAGACGAACACATCAATTCGGATTGCATTAGTATCCTGGTTTATCAGTCAGTTAAGTTATAGAAGAAGATTCGAAAAAATAACATTCAATTCGAGATAACAGAAACGATTAAGAACTTGTTTTGCAAGAAAACTTAGTCTCCACTTTAAGATAATTTCGTCAGACAAATTGTGCTGTTAATATGGTGTAACTTGTTTCAAACAACATATATGTATATCCAAGATATACGAGAGAAATTCATATATTTCACTCAACCCTGAAAGTTCTTTCACATCACATAGATGATACCTTTCGGTACCGAGTAGTACGGTATATTGATTTTACTTTCTTTGACACTGAGTCTCTTAGTCATAGTGTGAATTTTTCCCAAAATTGGAATTCAGAAGCAGAATCAATTTTTTTTAAATTTTATCGTAAATTATGACTATGATTGACTTAAAATTAGATTATAACAACAAGGTTTGGAGTCTGATTGATGTGCAATTGATTATTCATTTATTCCGGAAAATGATTTCACTTCCTTTTCTGACGAAATTCCAGAAAGCAAAGGAAGTTTTAATAAAGCAACATTTCCAGAACCAATTTTTCATACCAATGTAACTGTATTTAGAAGCGCTGAGCCCTCCGTCTGGTCCTTGCGCCCTTCTGAGACCAAATTCTAATAAAGAAACGTTTTTTCCAGCCACCATTCTATATCTGGCGGCATTCGTTGCCATTAAACTTGCATAATTAACGAGAGTTAATAGCGTTGTTTCCAAGAGCTGGACAATTATCAGTGGACCTTCTATCCTCAGGAGTGGCACCCTACGTTAGTTGGAAAAATAAAAAAATCAATAATCAAGTTGTAGTCTTGAACAATGTTTACAGACATAATTATAAATATATATACAGCTTCTTTCAGAGAAATTAGCTTTTTACTCAAATAAAAAATCCAAAACTAGATAAAATAATAAAGTTAATATTTTTTTAAAGAACCAATTTATCAAGATTCGCGGTAGTGAATCGCCGCCAAGTAAAACAAAGAACCGCGAACATATTTTACTTTATTTTCACACGTTTAGTGTATATATCAGCCAATTCCTCTTTGATTTGTATCAAACCTTTTGGAATAATACAAAATCGCTGAAAAATAACTCCTGTGCATACACATTATCTATTTTTTAGAAATTGAACACAGCAGATTTAAAAAACATGAAAAATGTATCATTTTTAACAGTTCAGTCGACCTGTAGCCTACAATATTCAATCGATTCATCTGAAAAATGAAGGATAAATTGCTTAGATGAAGCTCCAGTGCCATTTTCCATATTTCACATTTTTTACCCAAAATTCAATTTTTTAGCAGTTCAGTCGATCTGTAACCTAGAATATTCAGTCGATTCGTCTAAAATTTTTAAGATAAATCGACTAGATGATGCTCCTGTGCCATTTTCAAGAAATTTTGATGAATTTATTATTTCCATAGTTATTTCACTTTTGTATGCTTAAAATTGGATTTTTTAGCAGTTCAGTCGACATGTAGCCTACAATATTCAACCGATTTGTCTGAAAATTTTAGAATAAATTGGCTAGATGAAGTTCCAGTGCAATTTTTTTAGAAAATTAGATTCAATACGTATTTCTAGAGTTATTTAACTTTTTATATCCAAAATTCGATCTTTTAGCAGTTCATTCGATATGTAGCCTACAATATTTGACCGAATCATCTAGGAATTTTATGATAAATTGACTAGATAGAGTTCCAGTGACAGTTTGCATGAAATGTTTATTCATTATTTATTTCTAATGTTATTTTACCTTTTATCAGGGATTCGAACGAAATTAAGGGACATTTCGTGATATTTTCCAATTATTTCTGTAAATTTAATATAATTTACCTGAAAACTATGCTAAGTATAAAAAATTACTAAAAAATAATGCAGTTACGGAGGTAAATTGTCAAAATTGTGTTTCTTCGAAGTTTTATGTCAAAAGAAATAAAAAGGAACGTAACGAAATTTTCGTTACGTTCCTTTTCGTCCTTTTCTATATATAAAATATAATTACTACATCATTTTGTCATTGTGACTTCGTAGCCTCATTATCTTTTGATACTTTTTTAGACTGAGCTTATTTTGTAACCAAACTATTTTAAAATTATCTAAATAATTGGCAAATGTCCAAAAATGCCCATTAAATTCGTTCGAATCCCTACTTTTTATGCCCAAAATTCGATTTTTTATCAGATCAGTCGACCTTTGGCCTAGAATATTCAATCGATTTATCTGAAAATTTGAGGAAATATGCCTAGATGAAGCTCTAGTGTCATTTTTCAGGAAATTTTGATTCAATAATTATTTCTACAGTTATTTCACTTTGTATGCCCAAAATTCGATTTTTTAGCAGATCAGTTGACCTATTATAGTTGGCCTGGAATATTCAATCGACCCTTCTAACATTTTTAGGAAAAATTGACAAGATGAAGCTCCAATGCCATTTTTTAGGACATTTTTATACAATAAATATTTCTAGAATTAATTCAATTCTTATATCGAAAATTCGATTTTTCAGTAGTTCAGTCGATCTGTACCCTAGAATATTCAACCGATTCGTCTAGAAATTTCAGGATAAATTGTCTAGATGAAGATCCAAATCCGTTTTTCAGGAAATTTGTATTCATTCATTATTTCTAGAGTTATTTCACTTTTTATACCCAAAATTCCATTATTTAGCAGTTCAGTCGATCCGTAGTCTAGAATATTCAATAGATTTATCTAAAAAACTTAGGATAAATCGACTAGATGAAGTTCCAGTGCCTTTTTGCGGGAAATGTTTATTTATTATTTACTTCTAGTGTTATTTCACTTTTTATGTCCAAAATTTGATTTTTTAGCAGATCAGTCGACCTTTAGCCTACAATATTTAACCAAATCATCTACAATTTTTATGATAAATTGGCTAGATGAAGCTAAAGTACAATTTTTCCGGAAATTTTTATTCATTGATTATTTCTATAGTTATTTCACTTTTTATGCCCAAAATTCGATTTTTTTAGCAGATCAGTCGACCTGCAGTCTAGAATATACAATCGACTCATCTAAAAATTTCAGGATAAATTGAACTGATGAAGTTCCAGTGCTATTTTTCAGGAAATTTGGATCCAAAAAGTATTTCTAGAGTAATATCACTTTGTATACCCAAAATTCGAACCGAATATTGTAGAAAATTTTTAACATAACTCCGTTATGTGAATATCTAGGACTACGTCTCGCGAAATTTTGATCCATTAATTAGGCTTCAAGATTTTCCACTTTTTATCTTTTTTAAATTAGATTTTTCAGTAATTCGGTTGACCTAGAGCTCAAAGTATTGAACTGATTTGTACAAAATATTCAACATACATATTTCTGTGAAATAAATATCTAGGGAAAAAAATCCCGGTCATTTCCCGGGTTTTCCCCGGTTCGCAAACATTTTTCACGGTCAATGAATTCAAAAAATTCGAACTCTAAAGCTAAAAAAATTTCCATTTGAAGTAATAAGAACTGAGCTGCAAATTAAAGCACCTAAAGTGGAACTCTTTAATTTTAAACTTTTAAAATTGAAGTTTAAAAATGTTTGAATTCAAATATTTTGTATTCAAATGATCAATAATTTACATGTATAAAATATAAGCTACTAACACTTTTCAACTGAATAATTTTAAATTAAATGCAGTTAAACAGCCAAATTGAAATTCGGAACTTTTATAAATTGTAGAGTTCAAAGATGCAGATTCAGTTAAAAAAACATAAATCCACGTTATCATTTTCAATGCTCTAAATTAAAGAATCAATAATTGAATTTAAAAATGTCAAAATTATATCATTTTAAGGAATTTTAAGACATAAATATTGAAAATTGAACAGTTACATTTTTTTATAAGCTGAACACTGTTTAAATTAAAAGTTGAATTATTTTTATTTTAAATAGTTTAAAAATCCTTAAAATGCTTCTAAATTTTATTTCAAAATCTTCAAAAATCTATATGTTATTTTACATTTTTCCACATTTAAAATTATTTTTGAAATATTTTCAGAACTTCTAAACATCTTTTAAAATGATTCGAATTTTTCCTAAAATTTTTAAAAAAATCCTGAAAAATAAAATAAATTTCCTTAAAATCTTTCACATTAATTTTTGACAATTTTGTGAATCTTTCTAAATGTTTTTAAATATTCTCTTGAAATTAATTTTTTTAAATAAAAAATCATTTTCAATTTTCCTAGGAATCTTAAGGGAATGTTTTTTGTTCTTTTAAAGTCTTTCACAATTCTTAAAAAGCTTCTAAATTTTTGGTTCGAAATCTGCAAAAATCTATAGTTTGTTTTAAATTATGCCGTGGACTATTTGCACCAAAATTTCGGTACGAATAGTCGGATTTTTTGGTACAAGTAGACACTTCGTTTAAATTATTTGAAATCATTTCAAATTTTCAAATAATTTTGAATTTTTTCAAAACTTCTGAAATCTCTTCAACTTATTCGAATTTTTTTCTAAGAATAATAGGTGTTCAATTGTTATTTATACATCAAACTTCAACAATTAGACTTACAAATTAAGTTTTTTTAAAATAAAACAATTAAAAATGTAACGTTAAAAGTTTAGTTTTTTTGTTTTCAGTTTTGAATATTTGATTTATAATTACTGATTTTTAATGAACAGTCAGATAGTTCTAAATATTAAGCAATTTTTCTTTTCCTTAATTGAAAAATTTCAAATTGAATGGTTTAAAAAGAAAACATTTTAGACTGAAACAATATTTGAAATCCAATACAATCCTTTAATGATGAATATATTATTTTGAAGTTATTTTAAAATTGAAAATAGTTTATAAAGTTTCAATCGGGCGTTTACATTTGTTTAACTAATAAAACTTTCCAATTGAAACAGTTCAATTTTTAACGTTAAAATCTGAAAATTCTAAAATTATGAACTGATTCAGCATCGTCGTGTAAAATCAATTATTAATAACTTTTTAATTCTGAAAGTACAGTTCAATTTTAAAAATCATTAATTTATATTGACAGTTGATCAACTACAAATATTTTTTATCCAAAATCTTCGACCTCAAACGCTTCTAATTTTTAATTGTTTAACTCTTTAAAACTGCACTTTAACATTCTTTTAATTAAAATGTACGCTTAAAAATTAAAATCTGTAATGGAAAATTTTTAAAGTGAAAGATTGTCGAATTACGCATTCTAAACTGAACGATATTAAAATTGTAAAAGATAATAATTTAACTAATTATTTAAAAAACGGTTGAAATCAAATTTGGGCAATTTTTTTTTTTAATTTGTAAAATTCCCGGTCAAAAAATAAATTCCCTGTAATTAATAATTATATTACTTTGAAACGAGTACAATCATCTTTGTTTGAGAAATATCAATGTTTGCCAAAGTAATTTTTAAAAATATTAATAATCTGCCAAAGTTTTAATATTTTTCCCTTTCAATACGGTCTCAAAATTTCTTTAAACTTTCCAATTTAATAAATTTTAATATTTAGATATCTTTTAGAGTTTCTTGGCAAACTTTAATATTTCACAAACACTGATAACTTCTTACTTGGCTGAATGTTTTGAATCGTAGATGTTTTTGGTGAGATATGAAATAACTTAAAAACTGAAAAAAATATATTTTAGGGTGATACAAAATTGTATCATACCTGGGAAAAACGACGGAGCCTTCTTCAATTGCATAGACGGTGACATCATTCGCGGTGAGATTTCTCAGGAACTCATAGAAACTTGGCTCGACAGAATTTGGCATTGTCGATTTCAAATACTCAATATCTGTTCGATAAAAAAATTCGTTTTTATGTCAAGCAAAGTTTAAAAATGGTTAAAATAGGGTACTATTTTGATTGGAACATACCGCTGTCAGAGTAATGAAACCTGCCTAGAAATTTGAGGCATTCATCCAGGCCAGCGAAAATTGTGAATTCTCCTTGGAAAGGATTCTTTCGGAAAAATAAATCGAAGATTGCATGGTCCAACATCTTTCCGCTCTTCCAGTAAGCGTATGCCATTGTGATTTGATACAGATCTGAAAGTCAAATAGTGATAAAATAATGTCAATTAAAAAGGAATTCGAATGGAAATGCACAATAAACTGACAAATGGGCGCCTCTGGATAAGGAACAAACATCAGATTCAGAAAGGAAAGATTGAGATAAACTCTGAGGGAAACTTGCTTCAAATATTATCTGTTACTATAAAAAAAATCTTAATGTACCGCATATATTTCCTAATATCAACGAAGGCTGTTTATTGAACTTCAGGAGATAATGGACGCTACTGGCATCATCATTTATCTGAAATAGTATCTGTCTATAATGTAAGCAATTGTATCGAGGAATTAATTTGTAATATAATTCGTTTACTAATACATATTTGAAAACAGATGCAAAAAAATAGACAGAGATTGAAGAACACGAGTAAATCTTACGCAAAAATAATAAAACATGTTTCATCTGATGTAAATAGTGTTTCTTTTCCCTTTTTTGTAAGATCACGGATGTTGCATAGGGACTTGAAAGACCTTGTGTGAGATTTTATCTTGCACGGTCATATTTTTTTTTGAATGAATTAATGTTGCTTCTCAGATCATAAAGATATAACTTTTAATTTACAAAAAGTAACGTCTGGGGCCATTCATAAACACTGCCAATAACAATCTTTTGAAATGCTTGAAAAAATGAAAACCAGTGATTTTCTTTGACACATAAAGTATCTAAATACAGACTTCACACTCTTTTTCCTATTTTGTTGAAAATTTAACTATGTCAGTTGAAGATTCATAATTTTAGTTGAAAATTATTCATCTCTTTGGTTGAAAGTTGAACTATTTTGTTGAAACTTGATCGTCAATCATTTTTTTGGTTAAACATTTAATTATTTTATTGAAAATTAATTTTTACAACTGAAAATATAACTATTCAATTATTGGTTGAAAATTGATAATAATTTGTATTTGAAAATTCAAAAATTTGGTCGAAAATTAATCTTCTTGACTGAAGATTTGAACGTTGAACTTCCTTGTTAGACATTCACTTTTTTGGTTGAAGATTCATCTCTTCGGTTGAAGATTTAACAATTTTGTTGAAAATTCGTTTTTTTTTGTCGATAATTAACTTTTTTAACTGAAAATTTTACTATACCATTATTGGTTTAAAGATGCTCGTTTTTAGTTGAAAATTTGACAATGTCGTTGAAAATTTATTTACTTTGTTGTAAATACGTCTTTTTTTGTAGAAAATTAATCTTCTTGATTGAAAATTCAATTACTTTTTTGAAAGTTGAACTGATTTATTAAGAGCTAATTTTTTTTATTTGAAAATCCATCTCCTTCGTTGAAAATTTAACCACTTTTTTGAAGATTCGTCTTCTTATTTGTTTTAAAATAAATTTTTTCCACTGGAAATTTAACTATGTATTCCATTTTTGGCTGAAAATTTAATTATTTTGTTAAAATCTCTTTTTTTAAATATAGGTATAGACGTACAGATACAGTTTTAAAATTAATTTTTTTAACTGAAAATTCAACTATTAGGTTGAAAATTAACTTATTCGTTGAAACTCATATTTGCGGGTCTAAAATTAAACCGTTTTGTAGAAAATTACTTTTTTGGCTTAAAAATGTAACTGTTTTGTTGAAAATTCGTCTTTTTCGTTGAAAATTCAAATATTTTCGTAAAAAATCAACTATTTGGTTAAAAATTAGGTTTTTGGTATAGAAAATTCATATTTTCGGGTGGAAAATTCAACTGTTTTCTAGAGAATTCAACTTTTTGGTTTGAAAACTTCTCGTTTGGTGAAAATTTGGTCTTTTGTGGTTAAAAATGCAACTGGTTAAAACTTAATCTGTCTTGGTTGAGGAATCAACTATTTTGTTGTAAATCGGGCATTTTTGGTTAAATTCAACTGAATTTGACTTAAAATTAAAATATTTTCCTGGTTTAGATATCTATTATGCATTATATTCATTGTTGAAAATTAATTTTTTTATTGAAAATTAAACTACTTCGTTGAAAGTTGAACTTCTTTGTAAAAAATTCATTTTTTGTTGAAGAATCGTCATTTTGTTAAAAATTTTGCTATTATGTTGAAAATTTAATTCTTTTGTTGAAGATTTAACTGAATTTGATTAAAAATATTTTCCTCGTTTAGATATCTATTATGCATTATATTCATCGTTAAAAATTAATTTTTTTATTGAAAATTATACTACTTCGTTGAAAGTTGAACTTCTTTGTAAAAAAATTCATTTTTTGTTGAAGAATCGTCATTTTGTTAAAAATTTAGCTATTATGTTGAAAATTTAATTATTTTGTTGAAGATTCAACTACATATTTTCTTAAAAAGTAATAATCTTTTTTGATTGAAAAGTTCTTGGTTGAAAATTCCACTATCTTCTAAAAAATTCGTCTTTTTGACATGAAGATTCGACTATTTGGTGAAAAATGCAACTGTTAGCGTTTGAAGTTAATTATTTTTTCTTTGAAAATTCTACCATTTGGTTGGAAATTCGTCTTTGTAGGTTAAAAATTTAGCTATTTGATTGTAAATGCAACTGTTTGTTCTAAAATTAATTAATTTGTTGAAAATTCCACTATTTGATTAAAAAATTACCTTTCTTGGTTGAAAATTCATCTTTTCGGGTTTGAAAGTCAACTGTTTTCTTGTTGAAAATTCAACTATTTCGTTGAAAATGTAATATATTTCGACTTGAAACAGCCCCTCTATACATAAATTTTAGAAGACAATTTCCTAAAACAAGTTTTAAAAATGCAAAATCTATTGACTTTTGACGTCATGTATCCGAATGATGATCAATATTTTATAAGCTTCGTTATACTCGCTTTACTGTTTGACGATACTTTGTTACAAGGAATATTATTTAAAAAAATGCCAATTTGCATACTTCACAAATATCGAAATTTAAAATTTAAATACCCGTCAGAAACAGAATTAAAAATTCAAAACATGATGTCAACAACTTTTTGTACTTATCGATAAGTTGCAAATAATACTATGCCATCATTTGGTTCTGACATTAAAAAAACGTATACGTTCATTTTTTATATTGTCCAGACAATGTAAAAAATTAACGTCTACGTCTTTCTAGTATCAGAATCAAATGATGAAATAGTCTTATATGCATCCATCGTTATAACATTGGAACCACTCGAACTCAACAACTTTTCCTTCTTCATAGGGGAAGCTTTGTAGATTGTAGTCGTAAAAATTACAAATATTTTTAAAATGATTTAATAAGCGTTTCTCAGTTGACAAATGTCTGATACAACGTTCTAAACAATTGTCCGGATGTATTATGTGCATCACCCTTTTTCTTAATACGACAACATGAAGACGGTTGCAGATAAATTTAGGAAATTTGGAGAGCTTATTTTTACCACTAATATCTCAAAACCGACACTGGGATATCTAGAAATATTCATAAGATTTTTTAAAACTCTTTTATAATATTTAAAAAATGGGTTTTTATTGTAAAACTTTTTTCATTTACGTAATTCAAAGTTGATGCAAGAACAGAAAAGTTTCTTTGATTCGAGACGAATCGACTGACTTATAATATTAATACATTTTATTGAAGAGTAGGGAAGTTATGGTCATTTATAATAATTGAAAAATAAGAAAATAGAAAAGACTCCTTGATTCGAGACTTAAAAAATCATGAATGCTCCCTCTATGTGGAAGAAAATATAATTTGCTAATTAATTAATAAAAATAATCATCGAATTCATTCATCTAGTTTCTTGACATTGAAAGACTGTGAAGCTCCTATGTTTCCGAACGTTTTTTGCATGTTTTTTGTCACGCGACTTTTTCAGACATGTCAATACAGTTAGTATACGTCAGTTTGACATCTTACATAAAGTTGTCTTTCCACTTGAAGCAACACGAAATTCTTCCCCTTGCATGGAAATTCTTTATCGTTGATTTTCGAATAATTAATTTGCACTTTAGATTAAAATGATTGGATTTTAAAAATCGTGATGCACGCTTTGAAAAGTAATTATTTTTAACGACTTAGTTTCAAGCTCCTAACTTAAAAATGCTTCCATTTTTAAACGAAGTTTTGAATTGTTTAATGTTTAACGTTTCAAGTTGGAATTCCTTAATGTGGAAAGTTTCCAATTAGAAAGCATATAATTTTCAAAGTGTTTAGAATAATTGAACTTTAAAGGTTCACAATATTTAAAATTCTTAAATTTTGAACCGTGTTAATGACGGTAACTTTCTTTTACAGAAATAACATTTTTAGTAAAAAAAAAATCTCTCCAATCACTTAGAATGTCACTTGATACTACATTACTCATTAATAATATATTTATCATCCTTAAAATTTCTACAATTTAAATTTAAAATTATAGTTTTGAATGCCTAATTTAAGCGTGACAGTAAAAAAATAGATAACCAACATTTTTCCGAAAATTGTTTTTTTGCGTACAAATTCTTAAAAAATCAAATACACGTTATGATAAAAAAATTTGTTCGAAGTCTCATTTTTGAATATAGTGATAAGAACAATTTAATTCAAGTTTCATTTACAATTTTAGCGTAGTATTTTAGCGTAGTCATAATTTCTACATTCTCATCAGAGAAGGTATTAGATTTGTGTAAAATTTGACCCCCCCCCCCCCAATTTTTTGTCAAATGTCCACGTTTTGAGACCATCTGAACCCGAAAAACAGGTTTTTACAAATGTGTATGTCTGTATGTATGTATATCTGTGAGGACGATAACTTTTTAAAGAATTAATCTATTAGATTGGCCTTTGGTACACTTCTTAAGTTTCCTGAACTGAAGGTCAAGTTCGTTAGCCAGCCATTTTGGATGAAAAATCAAAAAGTTAGAGCATTTTCAAAATTTTTGACATAACTTTTTTTAAGATTTGAAAATTCTGCGTACGGCCATTCGAAGTACTCAAAAAGATGAACAATTTATCCTTATGACTTTTTTAGACAGAAAAAATTACCAAAGTTATATCATTTACAAAATTCAAAAAAAAAACGAAAATGAAAATTTTAAGCCCAAAAACGCACGAGATGAAAAAAAGTTAGGTGAAGAAAAACGCTGCTTTTTGAACACCCTACAAGACTGTCATAACATTTTGAATTTTCTTGAAAAATTCAAAATTCAAATTTTGATCGCATAAAAAAATAATTTTTTGCTTCAAAAGCTTGAATTCAAATATATTTGGTTTCAAATGTCTTAATTTTTAGAGGTTTCAAATTTCGCAATGTTGTAGTTTCAAATTCAGATATAAATCTTCTCAAAATGAGAAGATTTTAGAATTAGGCGTTGAAAATTGAATTATTTTTTATATGAAAATGTTCCAAAATATTGAACATTGAACGTTGGAATTGTGCAATTTCAAACATTAGAAGCATATTATATATGTTTTTTTATTATTAAATGTTTTTTAATTTTCAATGTAATATGTTAAAATTGTCCGATTTTTAGTTGAAGGTTTAAAAAAGTGAATCATTCAAAATTGAAACATTTGATTCAAAGGTTTCAGGAATGAATCATAATTCTAAATTAAGTGTTTAAAAGTAAACTATTTAAAACTAAAAATGTAAAAATTGTGTTGTTTAAAGTCAAAATAGATAAAAATCGAACTATCTGAAATTGATATTTCAGTAATTGAATAATTTCTTCAGCTTTAATGATAACAATTTTAGATTTTAGAATTTTCATGTTGAACACTAAATCTTAAGTTTTTCCCCTTCATAAGTTTTAAATGAAGTTCGGAGACGTTTAATTTTCAATTTCTACTATTTCATAGTAGTTCTTTTTTTGTGGAAAATTAATTTTTTCAACTGCAAATTTAACTAATACATTTTTAATTGAAAACTAAGAGGTTTTAATTAAAAATTCAACTATTGGGCTTTTAATTCATACGGTTTTGTTGAAAATTCGCCTTTTCGAGTTGAAAATGCAAGTGTTTTCTAAAGAATTCGGCTTCTTGGTTTGATCATTCAAAAATTGGGTTGAAATTTTTTTCTCTCTTGACTGAAAAATCTCTTCTAATTGAAAATTCAACTCTTTTATGAAAATTCGTCTTTCTCGTTTGAAAATTCATCTCTTATGGTAGAAATTCGATCTTTTATGGTTAAAGATTAATCCGTTTTAGTTCAGGATTCAATTAATTTGTTGAAAATTGGGCTTTTTTGTTTGAATATAACTGATTTTGATTTTAAATTAAAATCTTATCTTGGTTTGAATATAAACATTGTATTATATTAAAATCGTTAAAAATTAATCTTTTTTATTGAAAATTCAACTATTTGGTTGCAAATTCAACGACTTTGTAAAAAATTCATTTTTTTGTTGAATATTCGTCATTTGGTTAAAAATTCAACTACTTTGTTGAAAATTAACTATTTTGTTGAAAATTCATCTCTTTGGGTGGACAATTAACCTTTTTTATTTGAAAATTGTTGTGCAATATACTTCGACCAGAAATCTTCAGCGTTTTATATTGATTTCAGTAAAATTGGAGTGAATTTAGAAGTCAAGGGAATTCAAGAGACTTTGATGAAATTCATAAGAATTTGAATAAATTGAAGAAAATTGAAAAAATTAAAAATTTCCATAGAATTGAGTAAAATGAGAGTGAACAGAATTCAGGACAAATTCAAATAAATTCAAGAGAATCCTAAATAATTTGTAAGAATTCACAATAAATCAATAAGAATTTATGGTAAATTCCAAATGAATTCAAATTATTTGAAACAAATCTAAAATATTAAATTGATTTCAGTACAATTAGAGTAAATTTAACATAATTCAAGGTAATTCAAGAGAATATAAAATAATTCATGTGAATGGATTAACATTATTTTCTAAAATCCATAAAAATTCCATCGAATTCAGATAAATGAGAGCGAATAGAATTAGCGAATAAGAATTTGATAAAATCCATAAGAATTCAAGGCGAATTTAGGTCTTCAAAGTGAAATCAAAATAATTGGAAATCCAAACAAGATCCGTTGAATTCAGTGACTTTCAAGGGAATTTCATAGATTTCAAAAGTATACAAAAAAATTCAGAAATAGGTATAGACCTAAATTCAATAATTGTTAATTCTTGGCTTCACTGTTTTAATTTATTGAAAGAAAAGTGACTGGAAAGAGATTAAACAAAAAATGACTGAAAATGTATTTTTTATGTTATCTAAATCTTAAAAAATATTGAAATGTTAATGAGAAAAATAATCTGCCAGCTTTAAAGAATTGCATGTAAATTAAAAAAAATTGCATCATTCATATTGAATTAACTGGAATTTTCTGGAATGTCAGGGAAAACCTGAAAGAATCAAGGAATTTTTGATAAACTGAATTTGAAGTTCAGGAGTTATCCACAAAAGATATAAATTCTGTTTATTAATGAAACGTGGAACCTTAAAGAAATTCGATTATGAAAAGAAAATACGTTAATAACAAGTCTTACAAACGTAAAATTTTATCATTTTTTTATTTTAATATTTTTGGTTGAGAATTGATCTTGTGGTTAAATTTTGTTATTATTTTGTTGAAAATTCAACAATTCTGTTAAAAAGCCATTCTTTTTTATTGGAAATTCAAGTGTATTGTTTAAAATTAATTTTGTTGTTGAAAATTATTATTTTTGTTTGAAAATTTATGGGTGATTCTGAACCAATCTATTTAGATTATTAAATTTCCCAAATAGGAAAAGAAACAAGCAAAAAATGTTAACGTATTTCTAAAATTGCTAATATTTAATGCATTCTTCTTACAAACATTTTAAATAAAAATACTTCTTTCAAGAAATTGAGGTAAAATTATTTAGACTCAGTTAAAAGAATTCTGAAAATATTCATAAGCAAACCCTGCAGACTGGAACGAATCATGAGTTTAGTGTCTCTATTTAAAAATTGTTTAAATTAAGATCGAAAAGAAATCTATTTTATCAAGAATAATTTTATGCAAAATATGCATGAAAAAGATTCACAATTAAAAAAAACAGAATTCCAAAATACCTGAATGCAAAATTAGATAAAGTAACCTTTTAAAAAGGGAAATATATATATATGCATACATCTCTTTTTAATTGCAGGTATTATGTTTGATTTTTTAACTAGCATAAGAATCTATTAATCAGACCTTGTAGTTTTCCTATAAATAATCCCTGATGAGGGGGTCTAAATTGGCCTCGAAACATGTTGGTTTCCTAGTACAGTAGAAGTCCGATAAGTTTCTTATTTCGGGGCTGTAGGAGCGGAAAATTCCAGGAATTGCGGACTTATCGGATGCCCCCTCTAGTAGCACGATATTAGGTGCGCGCATGCGTGAGAATGATGCGCAAACCATAAGCAAAATAGCACACGTAGTGGGAGAACCCCATTTAGTGTGCGTACCGTGCGTGTGATGACGTTTTAAGGGGAGTGTACACTTATCGGACGGCAACTTATCGGACTTCTACTGTAGTATAAAAAGGACGGAGAAAGGAAAAAGTGAGAGGTTGGTTTTGGTTGACTTTTTCTCCCTCTTTTTTCATTTCGTTAATTTTCTCTCTAGTGAGCCGAAAAGTGAGGTAGTTTGGAATTCTGTTTTTTTAATTGTGAATCTTTTTCATGCTTATTTTGCATAAAATTATTTATGATAAAATAGATTTCTTTTCAATCTTAACTTAAAAATTTTGAAAATTAATTTTTTTTTGTTAAAAAATCATATTTTTGGTTTGAATATTCAAATGACTTGTAGAAAATTCGTCTTTTTTTTTAGCTAAAAATACAACGGTTTTGTTGACAGTTCAAATACTTAGTTGAAAGTGGAACTACTTTATTTTAAAAATTCATTTTTTTTGTTGAAAATTCTAATATTTGGTTAAAAATTAATGCATTTGGTTAAAAATTCGTCTTTCGTGGTAGAATATTACCCTTAATGGTAAAAAAATTCATCTGTTTGCTTAAAAAATCATTTCTTTGGTTGATAACTTGACTAATTTGTTGAAAACTTATTATTTTTTTGAAAAATACATTTTTTCATTTGAAAATTTAACTAATGTATTTTTATTTAAAGTTTTTATTTTTAGTTGAAAATTCATATATTTTGTTGGAAATTTGTATTTTTGGGTAGGGACTAATTTTTTTGGTTGAAGATTCATCATTTTAGTTTGAAGTTCATTATTCATTTAGTTAAAAATTGAACTATTTTTGTAGAAAGTTCAAATTTTTCTTGCAGAAAATTTATCTTTTTGACTTTAAAATTCAACATTTTGCATGCAATTTATTTCTTTATTGATTGAAAAATCTTCCTTGGTTGAAAATTCAACTCTTCTGTTTAAAATTCCTCGAGAATTCAACTAGTGTCGCGAAAATTCATTTGTTTGCGTGAATATTCAACCCTTCGGTAGAAAATTTAACTACATATTTTGTTGAAAAATCCTTTTTTTTCGTCTGGAAATAATTTTTTGACTAAAAATTAAGTTAATCAATTTTTGGTTTGATATTTATCTTTTTGAATTGAAAACTCAATTATTTTGTTGAAAATTCGTCTTTTTGTTAGAAAATTCAACATTTTTGATGATTTTTTTTTCTTTATTGACTGAACAATCTTTCTAGGTTGTAAATTCCACTCTTATGTTAAAAATTCCTCTTTTTGGTTTGAAAATTAATCTGTTTTAGTTGAGCATTCAACTAATTTGGCGAAAATTCTAATTTTTCAGTTGAATTCAACTGTTTCTGATTGAAAATTAAAATATTTTTTGGTGAAAATGTCAACTATTACACTTTTCGTTGAAAATTCCCTTTTTGCTTGAAAATGAATTGTTTGGACTTAAAATTGAATTATTCCATTTTTGGTTGAAAATTCATGTTTTTCAGTGGAAAATTAAACTATTTTGTTGAAAATTATTTTTTTTTTTGGTGCAAAATATTTTTTCAACTTAAAATTTATCTTTAGTAGTTGAAACTTAAGATTTTTTGTTGAAAATTCGTCTTTCTTGGTATGAAATTAATTTTCTTGGTTGAACATTAATCTTTTTGGTTAACAAATTAATTATTCCGATCGAAAATTTATTTTCAGTAACAATTTTTCTTAGGTAAGATCTTTCAAATCCCCTTATAAAACTCTGTATGACCGTTGTCACAAAAAATTTTAAAAATAAATTTAGAAACAACAATTTTTTTGCATTTATATTATCGACCTCCTAGGAGTAAGGTTGTTTTTATACCTGAAAAAAAATTAATAACGTTCAGTGTAAATGAGAAATTGGCCAATGAAAAAAGTCAGGAAATTTCAAAATTGGTATTTTGTAGCAAACCTGAATTTATATTTTTAAATGAAACAAATATAATTTATGAGTTAAAAAATGTATATTTTATTTCTGGGGTGGCGATTTGGCGGATTATTTCAAATTCCCGGTCATTTCCCGGTCAAGTTTTTCAATTTTCCCGGTCAACTAGAAGTAAAATATTCATATTTGGCACAAAACCCAAAAATTTATTTTAATTCATGACGTTCATTCTAAACATCCTTTAACGAAACAGAACAAAACATTGCAAAATAAATAAATTTAAAAAAAAAATACTAAAAAATATCAATTTTTTACAAAAAATTTCTAACAAAAAAAACGGATTTTCAACAAAATAGTTCTATTTTCAACCGAAAATGGAATAGTAACATTTTTAGTTGAAACAATTAATTTTAAACCAAACATAAGAGTTTTCAATTGAGACAATGAATCTTCAATTGTAATTGTTGAATTTTCAGACAAAAAACTTAATTTTTACTAAAAAAGATATATTGTCAACTAAAATTTAAATAATTAAATTTCAAGTTAAAAAAATTAATGTTTAACCAAACAGATGAATTTTCAACTATAACTATGGAATTTTCAATTGGAAACAGTTAAATTTTCAGTTAAAAAAAAATAATTTTGAACCAAAAAACATCCAAAGAAAAAACAAGTTTTCAATCAAACAGCTCATTTTTCAACCAAAAAAATGATTTTTTAATTAAAACGATGAATCTTCAATCCAAAGAAAAATCATTTTTGACAAGAATTTAACTTTCAACCAAATAATTTTGTTTCAAACCTAAAAGATGAATTTTCAAAAAAAAAAGATAAATATTTAACTGGAATACTTGAATTTTTAAACGAAAAGAAGATTTTTTAAACAAGAAAATTAACTTTCAAAGAAAAAGATAATTTACTACCAAAAAAATCGTTTTTTTTAACAAAATGCGTGAATGTTCAATGAAATAGTTGACTTTTCAATTTAAAAAAAAAAACAATTTTCATCCAAATTGTTGAATTAGAACTAGAAAAGATCAATTTCCAACTAAAAATGGAACATTTGAATTTTCAGTTAAAGAAATTACTTTTCAACCAAATAGTTGAATTTTCACCAACAAAAAGATAAATTGATTTTCAACAAAGTAGTTACATTTTCAACCAGAGATGAATTTTAAATTAAAATAATGAACCTTCAACCAAAAAATTGATTTTTAACAAAAGAGTTTAACTTTTAACCAAGCAGTTGAATTTTTAACTAAACGAAGATGAATTCGCAACGAACAATGTGCAAAAATAGCTATTATAATTCAAAAATATTTATTCTTTGAAATACCACTTCTAATCTAAAAATTGCTTAAAGTACATTCTTTATCCAACATTTGGAAGAAGGAACTTTCAAATTGTGACGAATTCTGATTTGGAAGAGGGATTCTTTTAAATTCCTTTGTGCTAAATCCGAATTATAATTCTTTGTAAAAATTCCCGTTCCATGTCAAAAATTTCCTGTTCCAAGTGAAATTATATTTCTTTACCGAAACTCCCTGTCCTAAAATAAAAACGATAATTATTTTATAAAATTCCCTGTTCCAAGTCAGGATAAATCATGAGTAAGCAAATAAAACGTGATAAATCCATTTTTTTAAATTGAGAAAATTATTATTTCTGTACCTTTGGAATATCATCAGTTCGATTATCAAACTTAACTCAGGGAAAAAAATCTCACAGAGTAACAAATTTGCAAAAGGTTTTTCTTATAATGAAAAAAAATTAAAATTAATTCTCTTATAAAGTAAAGATATATTTAAAAATTTTCTGAATCAGACTCAAGGAACGTTACATTCTTTAAATCGTATAAGCTCTCTTTTTAATTAATAAAAAGCAAGGGGTCATTTCTTGGCTTTTTACAATAAAATTGTTAAATCTAGGTTAAGTCAAGTGCATTAAATGATAGTTGCACGTGAACAAATAAGGGTATTAATATTAAGCATCTTAAAATATATTCTTAATTTCATATTGCAATAAAAACTCTTTGAATACATGAAAACTACTAACTAATGTCAACAAAAATAAGTACTCTTGAACAATAATAAATCATAATTCAATTAGAGTAAACTGAGATAATCTGAAAAATTTAAGATCCATAAACCGTGAAATAGTAAATAAATCCGTAACATAATAAACACTCATTATGCCCTGCAAACGTGGATAAAGTAGAAATCACTTTTCTAAATTGACAAAAATTATTAAAATAATGAAAACTTGAATTTTGCTACGATCAGAAGTAAATTCCCGGTCTTTTAATTAAATTCCCGGTCAAGTCGCCACCCTGATTTCTCTTTGATTTTTAGTGAAAAATATTTCTCAAATATCGTTTGAATTTTAATAATCGATTTTTAAATTATTTATATTTTTAATGTTAGCAAATAAAAATCCAGACATGTATGCTGTAGTTCATCAATAACCACAATCAGAGAGATGATGAGCAAGCAATAAAGTGCTCATCAAATGAGCACAATAAAATTCTAAATGTGTACAAGGTGGAAATGCACCCAAGATCAAATTCACAGCTATAGTTATTTTTTTATTAAAAATTTTCGTCTCAAAGACACACTTCCGGTGTATACTATAAAATTATTTGCGGCGACTGGAATTGATGTTTTATTGGAACGAGTAAACTTTTCGCGAGCATGACACACATTAATTGACACACGTCATAGAAGAAATTGCATTTACGTATGCAGAATAGCCTTCATGAATTAAGAAAGCTCTTGCGATTCATATAAAATAATTAACAACTAACGTCATCCTCAACTTCGTTCACGTGCTTAAAAGTTAAAATTAGTGACGCAATCGACGTTTGTATCTTTCAAATCACTCGACACGAGCGAATCAACTTCAACAATGCTTAACAAGGAAAAACAAAAAAAAAAAAGAGAAAGTTCACTGGCACATTCTTTTACGAATGGAAAATCGTAGACTGATTTTCGAAAATAATTCACTCGTTAAAAGAAAGTCGCGAAGGTTGAAATTCTCTCCTGAAAACAGGTTGAAACGAATTAGAAATTGAGGAAGAGTAGATTTGGAGGTTAGAGTTGGCGCCCAGTTTTTCGGGAGAAGTAAAATCAAAAATTTCAGTGGAAGAAAGTGCGTACCTGTAAGGAGTGGTTGCACGATTCCGTTTTGCCGTAATCGGCACCATGATTTGTCTTTGTCATTAGACATCAGGTTTGTTTTGATTCTCCACCGCAATAACCTCTTTCACTTAACACTTTTCAACAAACCGTTCGCTTACTCGGTTAGTAAGCAACTGCGGCCTGCGGCGCAAACTAATCTAGGAACGATGGTAGTAACGTCTTATCACGATCACACTGCACCTATACATACATATATGGTTATGTACTCGCGAACTCATAATCGATCCATACTTAGAATGTCTCGGAACTCGGAACATTTGAAGGACGTCATATTATGTGGATTTGTGGGGAGGTTTTTCCAATTTTCCACAAATCGGGTAAAAACAGATGTTCCCAGTGGAAAATTCATGCTGGCTAACATAAAAGCTTAAAATTCCTGAAACCGCGAAAATTCAAATACAGGATTGCTACAAAATCCCAATTAGGTATTTTCACTTCAACCATCAGCTAACTTCACTTCGTTGAGTGCTGAGGGGAAAACAATGGACCGAATGCATGGGACAAAACTTTATTTTTGTAATATCTTCATAATGAATAATAATTATTAACATTTTATTATTTCATTAAATAGTTCTTAAAAAATAAAAACTATTTTTTAAATACGCTTATATAGAAAAAATTAGTTTTTACGAAGATATTGACAAAATAGGGGGACTTGCATGTTGGTGGCGGAAGTGAGAACGTGTTAAGTGACAGGTGGAGAGAGAATTTTACGGAATTTGTGTGGAAGGTGTGAGTGGAGTGTGAGGGTGGAAGCCGAGGAGGTGAGTAGGGTTGTGTGGGGTGAATTGTGGAGATAAAAAGTGAGTTTCAGCGTGTGTGGGAGGTGGTATCTAGCTGGATAGGGAAAGTGAGGTTAGGTTGGCAAGTAAGCGGGGGAGTTCGTGGTCAGGAGTCCTGGGCTTTCGAGGGTTCAAGGGTGGTTCTCGAAAAGTTAGGGGATGCTAAGGGAGAGAAAGGGGTGTCTGTAGGGACTGAGGAATTGAAAAAAAAAAAAAAGGGGGAAAAAAAAAGGAAAATTTGGCGGCGAAAGACGCCAAAATTTTGCAGAGACATCTGTCGGTTGCGGCAGGTACTGCATGGATAGATCCCATTTACCGGCGGTAGAGCGGGAGGTGGGCAGCGAGAGTACTGGCAGTGCTGGTAGTGAAACCGACGGGGAGGGAATTTTCCACAAGCCACGACGGCCAACAACGCGTCGCCCGGTGTCGAGCGGTGCGTCGGGGAGAGGGAGAAATCGGGACGGTGGCAACGAAGGAAGCGAGAAGGTAAGGGAGAGAGCGTCAAGCGCAAGTGACGGGGAGGATCTCTTGAAAAGGAAGAGAGACAGCCAAGAGAGTCCGGAGAAAAGCGAGGTCGAGAGCCCGTTTAAAAAAAGCGGGATAACCCCGAGGTCACCCCCCAAAAAAATGGAGGGGATGTTGGAAAAGGAGGCTCTCGGGATGTTGATAGGCGAGATCAGGGGGCTGAGGGAGGAAGTAAGGGGGACCAAGGAGCAGATGGAAGGTATGAGGGAAGACCTGCGAATCAGAGATGAGAAATGGGAAAAGGAGGTGAAAGAGCTGAGAGAGAGAGTAGATGGGTTAGAGAGGGAAAGAAAAGAAAAAGAAGTTAAAATAAAACAGATGGAAGAGGAGATTAGGGCGTGGAAAGAAAGGACGGAAAAAAGGCTTGAGAAGGTGGAGGGCAGGACGGAAATGGAAATAGGAGTCGGGGGTAGCGGGGGCGAGATTAAAGGTATTTGGGAGAGGGTAGGGAATATGATAGAAGAGAAAGTGGGAGAGCGTAGGAATGAAAAGGAGGAGAGGGCGGATAGGGAAAGGATAAGGGCAATGGAGTTGAGAATGGAGAGAAAGGAGAAGGCAGACAGGAGAAATAATATTGTGATAAGAGGGTTGAAGATGAAGAGCGGGGAAGAAAGGGAGGGTGTGGAAGCGCTGCTACAGAGCATAGGGTGGAATAAAGGCAGGGTAGGGAAAGTTAAGTTGGAGGGGAGGAAGGAGAAAGAAGTGGCGGTTGTGGAGTTGGAGAGCTGGGAAGAAAAATTGGGGGTAATGAGAAATAAAAATAGGATAAAGGATAAGGAAGTGTTCATCGATCACGATTTGACGAGAAAGGAAAGGGATGTACAGAGAATGCTGTACGACAGGGCTAGGAGGGAGAGGAGTGAAGGGAGATCGGCGAAGGTAGGATATCGGAAAATAAAAATAGACGAGAAAATGTGGGTGTGGGACGAGGAGAAAGAGGTGTTGAAGGAAGTGCAGGGGAATTTGTTTCGTAGGAAGTAGGGGGGCGGGGGTAATGCAGGGTAGAGGAGTTGTGAAGGTGCTTTACTGGAACGTAGCAGGGGTAAAGAAGAAGGATGAGGAGTTCTGGAGGTATATCCAGGAATTTGATGTGGTAGGACTGGTAGAGACGTGGGTGGAAAGAAAGGAATGGGATAGAATAGAGCCAAAGCTGCCAAGGGGGTATAGGTGGAGACTCCAGGAGGCGGTCAGAGTGAAGAAGAAAGGAAGGGCTAGTGGGGGAATTATAACGGGGATTAGAGATGGATTAGAGGAAGAAGCTCACGGAGAGGTAGAGGGGGAGGGAGTGCAAATGAGGAAAGTAAAGATAGGAGGGGGAATGTGTAAGTTTGTGACAGTGTACAATAAGGATGGGATGGAAAGAATTAAAGAAAGGGTGGAAGACCTGTTAGGTGAAAGAGAAGAGGGTATGGTTGTACTGGGTGGGGACTTTAACGCGAGGATGGGGAGGGAAGGGGGCCTTTACAGGGAAGGGGAGAGCTTCGAAAGGAACTCAAAGGATAGGTTAATAAATAAGGAGGGGGAGATTCTAAGGGACTGGATGGAGGATAGAGGCTGGGCGGTGGCAAATGGTATGGCAACTGGGGACGAAGAGGGAGAATACACATACGTAGGTAAGGTGGGGGTATCGGTAATAGATTATGTAGTTATGAATATGCAAGGGTGGGAGGAGATGGAGAGATTCGCAGTAGAAGGGAGGGTAGAATCAGACCATCAGCCATTAGGGTTGTGGATAAGGGGTGAGAACGGTGGAAGGCAAGGTGGGGAAGAAGTGTCGACGGGGGAGAGGGTTAGCTGGACGAGGGAGGCGATAGAGAAATATAAGGAGCAGTTAGGGAACGTACGCTTCGAAGGGGAGACGGTGGAAGAGATATGGGAGGATTTAAAAGAGAAAGTGAAAGGGTGCGTGCAAAAGAAGGTATTCAAAAAGAAGAAGAAAGGAATGGTGAAGCCGTGGTGGGATAGGGAATGTAAAAAGATGAAAAGGAAGGTGAAGAGGAAGTACAAGAAGTGGAAAGAGGGTACTGCGAAAAGGGAGGAGTACGTAGAAATGAGGAAGGGGTTTAGATTGATGTGTAAGAAGAAAGAACAGGAAAAGGAGAAAGAGCTGGAGGAGGAGTTAGGAAATGTTAAGACAGAAGGGGACGTCTGGAAGATAATAAATAGGTTTAGGAAGCGTAGAGTAGGGATAAGCGACAAGATAGGGAGTGAGGAGTGGAGGGAGTTTTTTAAAGAATCATTTCAGGGCTCAGATTCAAGGAAGAGAGATGATGGTAGTAGAAGAACGGGGGAGGCAGAGATGGAGGAGTTGAATGACGAGGAGATAGAGAAACAGATAAGGAAGTTAAAAAGGTCAAAATCAGCAGGGCTGGATGGGCTAGAGAACGAAGCATGGCTGTTTAGTACACAAGAGGTTAGGGAGAGGCTGAAGGAGGTAGTGAAGAAAGTATGGAGGGGGGAGGGATTCCCACGAGGGTGGAGAGAAGGATTAATAGTGCCTCTGTATAAGAAAGGAGAGAGGGATAGGCAGGAAAATTATAGGGGGATTACGCTAATGAATACGGCGTATAAAGTATACGCGATGGTAGTAGCGGAGAGGCTGCGGAAGGATGTCGAGGGGAAAGGAATATTGCCAGAGACGCAGGCGGGCTTTAGGGCAGGTAGGAGTACTATCGACAATATCTACGTTCTACAGCACGTGGTGGATAGAGAATTAGCGAAGAAGGGATCGAGAGTGTACGCGTTTTTTGTGGATCTAAAAGGCGCGTTTCCGTCGGTGGATAGGGGGAGGTTGTGGGAGGCGATGCAGGAGAGGGGAGTGGAGAGAGGCCTGATCGAGAGGGTAAGGGAGATATATGAAGAAACCAAAGATAAGGTAAGAGGAGGACAGGGGATTTCGGAGGGATTCTGGATGGATAAGGGGTTAAGACAAGGGTGTCCGCTTAGCCCGACGCTTTTTGCGATTTTAATTGCGGATATGGAAAGTAAGCTGGAGGCCGGAGTGGTAGGAGGAGTCAGGATAGGAGGGGTTAGAATTTGGTCGCTAGCGTATGCAGATGACATAGTGTTGTTGGCAAAAAGCGAGGAGGCCTTAAAGGAAATGATGAAGAGGTTGAGAAAATACCTGGATAAGAATAGGTTAGAACTGAATGCGGAAAAGTCCAAGGTTATGGTTTTCAGAAAAGGAGGTGGAAGGGATAAGGAAGGGGAGTGGAAGTGGAAGGGAAAGGCGGTGCAGGCGGTGAAAGAGTTTGTGTACCTGGGCTTCTTGTTTCGGAGGAATGGCGGAGTGGGTGGTCACATAAAAGAGAGAGTGAGGAGGGCAAATGTGGTGATGAGGCAGGTGTGGGGGTTGGGAAAGAAGTTATTCGCGGATGATTTTGGGAGGAGAATGAAATTGTTTGACTCACTAGTGATGAGTGTACTATTGTATGGAGTAGAGGTGTGGGGGTGGAAGGAAAGCGAAGAGGTAAATAGGATACAGGAGAGGTATGTAAAGTGGACACTGGGGTTGGCAAGGAACACGCCTAATTATATTGTCAGGAGGGAGACGGGGAGAACGAGTGTAGGGATTCTAGCGGGGAGTCGAGCGTGTAAATATGAGGAGAAATTTTTGGAAGAGGGGGGAAGTAAGCTGGTTAGGGAGTGTTGGTGGGAGAAGGAGAACAGGAGAGGGGGTGGGAAGATGGAGGTTGAAAGAGAAAGGTATTTTAGAACGAATGGACTGCATATTGATGAATTGAGAAGGATGCATGAGGAAGGAAGGAAGGTATATGAGTTGGTTAAGAAAAACAGCATGGAGAGAGAGAAGACAGCAGGGGAAGAAAGAATAAGAGAGACAAGGTTTAATGGGAACTACGTGTGGATTATGCCAAGGGCGAGAGCGCAATATTTGTGTGAGAAAGGAGAGAAAGGAAGTCAGGAGCTTATAGCGAGGATGAGATGTGGGTGCATGGAGGGTTTCAATAGGTTTTGGCTCGATAGGGAAAAGAGGATGTGTGAACTATGTGGGAAGGGGGAGGCAAGGGTGGAGCACTGGTTGGAGGAGTGCGTGGAGGTGGAAAGGAGTGGGATAAGCATGGAGGTATTGATGCATGAAAGGGGGGACAAAAGGGCAGTAGCATGGGTGAAGGGAGTATTGGATAAGATGGAGAAGAAGAGAAGGAAGGAGGAAGAGGAATGGAGAAGGAAAGATTGTAAATAGAGGAGGAAGTAAATATAAGTAATTGTAAATATTGTAAATAGTAGATAAGTATTAGGTATTAGTCGCGGAGGCAGAGTATGGTAATGCGAGGCAAGCAAGAAAGTAGGGACATGCGAGCGAGGCGTGGCGAAGCGAGGAAGGCAATGCGATAAGAGCGAGCGGCGTTAGATATAAGGTGTGGAAGGATGTTAGTTTTAAGGCTTAGTTGTAAGAAAATTCTGTAAAAAAAAAAAATGGAAGTGTAAGCAAGTCAATTTTTTAAGGCCAGCAGGCTAAAAAATAAACGTTTATCTATCTATCTAACCATGCATTTGATCCATTGTTTTCCCCTCAGCAGTTAACGAAGTGAAGTTAGTTGACTATGAAGTGAAAATGCCTAATTTCGAAATTCCCTGACTTAAGTTTGCCTGAAGTTTCCCTCACCATTATCAAATTTTCTTTTAGGTACAAAAAAACAACTGTAATTTGATGATTGTGAATTCTCTTTTGTTAAAGCTCCTTCGGCTTTAACGAACACATTCTCATCGCGTGACTCGTGCTTTGCACTCGATTTTGTCCCAAATGCGAACTTTTCTGCATTATGTTCAACACTATGATATCAAATGCATATTATGTTTATTTCTGTACTCACGCTGGTACTGCTTATTCAGATATTGCAAAATAATGTATAAATTTTATTTTTTATGATTAATTCAATATTTGCTGCTTATTTTGCACCAATTGTTATTCTTAGCTACCCTGAAATATCTATCATTTCAAAATAGTTATTTGTGATACAAGTGCGCAAAATAGGTGATTGTGTGCGAGTGTGAATTTTGCAGCATAAGCGCCAGGCGAATGATGCAATCACACGAGTTACCAATCACCTATGCGCACGTGTATCACACGCTATTTTTTGCAACGCCCGTCCGAAAAAGTTGTTAGGAGGAGGTAACGAAAAATACTAATTTTATATTGCATAAGTCGAGCAAAGAAATTTGTTTGAAAAAAAACTTAGAAAAAAAGTTTGAAAATTTTTTTTTTTTTAAATGTTTGAAAAAAAATGTTATGAAAAAAAAATTTTGTGCAAAAAAATACTGTGCAAAAAAATTTTGTGAAAAAAAATTTTGGGAAAAAAATTTGGAAACAAAAAAATTTTTGGAAGAAAAATGATTTTAAACAATCTGACCAAACAAGTGTACAAAGGTAAAGTAAATGGCAGAATGCCTAGAGGTAGACCGCCGAAAGAATGGTTAGAATCGGTAAATGAGACATTAATCCGAAGAGACGTAAGAAGCCATAGAAACACAAGAGCTTGCATGAAAAAATGCATGGACGTGAAGGAAGCTAGAGTAGTATGCCAGGACAGAAAAGTGTGGCGACAAATAGTTTGTAAACAGAGTGACAATAGAATGAATGAAGCCTGAAACAAAGACCTTGGATTCTAATGGGCCCAAGTGGGGAACCATACATAACAATTTTGTGAGGCTCTTCACTTGGGATGATCGCTAGAGAGATTGATCAGCAACCTGGGTCGGAGCAGTGTTGCGGAATAAACGTGTCATTTGAATAAATGACACGAGAATTCCAGATCAATCTAAAACATATATACCTAACACCTATATACCTATCTACTTTACACCTATATACCTATCTAACTTGTACCTATATACTCTATACCAATACACCCATATACCCAATACTATTTTCCAACCGATTAAGTCACGCCTACCCCGAAAGGGAAATGGCTTAATGGTAAAAAGTTGGCGTTTATGCTCTTTTGCCGGGGGGGGGGGGGGCCCACGAAACCCTAAAAACAAAACTTCAATCATTAAAACATTTGTTCAAGTTAAATCTAAATTTATTTCAAAAAGATACCAACAACAGTGTTTAAAGTTACCAGTATATGCCAGTGTCTAAAGTACCTCATCCCGAAAGTGCGCATGCGCAACTTTTTCACCAGTGCCTAAAGTAAGCCATCTTCAAACTGCGCATGCGCGAAAATTATTCGCACACAGTCTGCTCAAATAAGGTCCTTTAGGCACAATTTAGAAGCATGAAAACGTCAACTTTAGAGGTGGGTGTTGCAAAAATTTATATTATCACAATTCATAATATGTATTGGTATTGAAACATACGTATTTTCATTGTCTTGTTCTTATAATTAAAAAAAGTGCACATCCTGTACAAAAAAAGGTTACTATTATACATTTTATTGCAACTCGTGTCGTTTTTCCAAAAATTATTCTATTTTACATTCTCATTGAGAAGGTATTGGTTTGATGTAAAATTTGACTTAGTCGGTTTTCATCAAATCTTCACGTTTTGAGACCCCCCTGAGTCAGAAAAAACGATTTTTACGAAGGTGTCTGTCTGTTTGTCTGCAGTCTGTAGTCTGTAGGCACGATAACTTTCGAAAAAATAATCAGATTGGATTGTGCTTTGGCACACTTTTTTAAGGTCTAAAAAGAAAGAACAAGTTCGTTAACCAGCTATTTTGGATCAAAATTCAAAAAGTTAGAGCATTTTGAATATTTTTAAGACCATTATTTTTCAAGATTTAAAAATTCTATGTACGGTTATTCATAGTACTCGAAAATTCGAACAATTTATCCTAATGACATTTTTCTATAAAAATAAAATGATCATAGCATTTTCAAAATCCAAAAAAACAAACGAAAATGAACATTTTAAGCGGAACGACGCACGATATGAAAAAAAAGTCCAGAGAAGAAAAACATTATTTTTGATAGTCCTACAAGATTATCATAACAAATTTTTGAATTTTTTCGAAAAACCAAAATTTGATCTCACAAAAAATAATGAAAAATTCCATTTTGCGGCCAAACTATGCAAGATAGAAAAAGAGATAAAAAAACAGAAATTGTGCACCCAAAAAAGATCTATAAATTTATCATAATTATTTTTCAATAGGACGCTTAGGTTCTCTTTTATTCGTAAAAAATAACATTAAAAATAAAAAAAATTATTTTTGGACAAACGAAAAAAGCTATGAAAAAAATTAATAGGCGAAAGTTATTTACTTAAAGAGGATCTTCGATTTCGTTCTTTATACTTTTTTGAAAGGACGAGTAGATTTTTTTTCAATCGTAAAAAATGAGAATAAAAAAAAATTAAGTTTTTGGAAAAATGACACGAGTTGCAATAAAATGTATAATAACAACCTTTTTGTATAGGATGTGCACTTTTGTTTTGATTATAAAAACGAGGCAATGAAAATACGTATGTTTCCATACCAATACATATTATGAATTGTGATAACGTAAATTTATTGAAATGATAGATATTTCAGGGTAGCTAAGAATAAAAATTAGTGCAAAATAAGGAGCAAATATTAGAGTAATTATAAAAAATAAAAGTTGTACATTATTTTGCAATATCTGAATAAGCAGTACCAGCTTGAGATACAGAAATAAATATAATATACATTTGATATAATAGTGTTGAACATAATGTAGAAAAGTTCGCATTCCGGACAAAATCGAGTGCAAAGCACGAGTCACGCGATGAAAATGTGTTCGTTAAAGCTGAATGAGCTTTAACAAAAGAGAATTCACAATCACCAAATTGCAGTTGTCGATGATTTGACCTTTAATTTTAAAAGGTATGTGCGCAAATGTGGGGGAAATACAAAGACCGAGCGCGTAGCGCGAGGTAAATACATTATCGAGCGCGAATCGCGAGATAAATATATTATCGAGCGCGAAGCGCGAGAACCAACAGTCGCGCGCTCTAGGCGCGCTCAAACTTGCGATTGAAAATTTTACGATTGAAAAAAAAATCTACTCGCCCTTTATACAAATTATAAATAACGAAATCGCATATCGTCTTTAAGTGAATAACTTTCGCCTATTATTTTTTTTTCATAGCTTGTGTCGTTTGTCCAAAAATTGAATTTAAAAATTTTTAATGTTATTTTTTACGAATAAAAGAAAAACTAAGCGCCCTATTAAAAAATAATTATGATAAATTTGTAGATCTTTTTTGGGTGCACAATTTTTGTCTTCTTATCTCTGTTTGTATCTTGCATAGTTTGACCGCAAAATGGAATTTTTAGTTTTTAATTATTTTTTGTGCGATCAAATTTTTAATTTTGGATTTTTCGAAAAAATTCGAAAAGTTTTTATGATAATCTTGTAGGACTTTTAAAAACAATGTTTTTCTTGACTTTTTTTCCATATCGTGTGTTGTTCCGCTTAAAATGTTCATTTTCGTTTTTTTTTTGTTGGATTTGGAAAATGCTATAACTCTGATAATTTTATTTTTATCGGAAAATGTCATGAGAATAAATTGTTCGAGTTTTCGAATACTATGAATAGCCGTACATAGATTTTTTAAATCTTAAAAAAAATTGTCTCAAAAATATTCAAAATGCTCGAACTTTTTGAATTTTGACTAAAAATAGCTGGTTAACGAACTTGTTCTTTCTTTTTAGGCCTTAAAAAAATGTGCCAAAGCACAATCCAATCTGATTATTTTTTCGAAAGTTATCGTGCCTACAGACTACAGACAGACTACAGACAGACAGACTTCGTAAAAGTAGTTTTTTTCTGACTCAGGGGGTCTCAAAACGTGGAGATTTGATGAAAACCGACTAAGTCAAATTTTACATAAAACCAGTTACCTTCTCCTTATGACGAGAATGTAAAAAAGTGTTCATCCTATAAAAAAGGAACAATTTTGTTATTAAACATTTTATTGTAACTTGAGTCGTTTTTGCATAAAATTAATTTGTTTATTTTCAATGTTCTTTTTTTAATATTTGAACTGAAAATACGCATCCTAGCGTAAAATAGTTCTAAGCAAATTTGTAGATATAATTTAGGCAACAAATTTTGTTAACGAAAATGTTATTGAAGTTTGTGTTGTTTTTCCAAAAAGTTAATTTTTTTATTTTTTATATATTTTTATAACAAGAGTTTATAACAAATTTGTAGATCTTTTTTGGTACAATTAGTCTATTAATTTTTTCGTACCTTTTGTCGTTTTTCCAAAAATTCTATTTTTTTTTTATTTTTAATCTTATTTGTTACGATTAAAAGAAAATCTACTTGTCCTATCTAAAAATTATTAACAACAAGCGTGTAGATTATTTTTGGGTGAACAACTTTTGCTTATTAGTTTTTTTCGTACCTTGTGCCGTTTTTCAACAAATTTAATTTGTTTTATCTTTAATGTTATTTTTTACGATTGAAGCCAAAACTACGCGCCCTATCAAAAAATTATTCATGACAAATTTGTAGCTCTTTTTTAGGTAAGCAACTTTTGTCTATTCATTTTTTCCATAGCTTGTGTCGTTTGTCCAAAAATTTTAATTGTTTCATTTTTAATTTTATTTTTTACGATTAAAATCGAAAGTACGCGTTCCATCAGAGAATTATCATTAATAAATTTGTAGCTCTTTTTTGGGTGAACAACTTTTGTTTGATTATTTTTTTCGTGCCTTGTGTCATTTGTCCAAAACTATCAAAAAAATATTATCAAAAAATTTGTAGCTCTTTCTTGGGCGAACAAATTTTGTTGTTTCATATTTTTTCGTATCTTGCATAGTTTGACTGCAAAATGGAATTTTTAATTTTTCATTATTTTTTGTGCGATCAAAATTTGAATTTTCGATTTTTCAAGAAAATTAAAAAAGTTGTTATGATAATCTTGTAGGTATTTCAAAAAGCAAGGTTTTTCTTTTCTTGACTTTTTTCACATAGTGCGTTGTTTGGCTTAAAATGTTCATTTTTTTTTAAATTCTATAATACATGAAATACCACTGCGAAGTGCTATGGATGTATTTTTGTGGGTTTATTTATTTGTGTTCATTTTATGAACATTTTGCTTCCTCATTAGGTATCAAATGAATTTGCTCCTTCATAGAGGGAGGTTTTTCTCTGACAAAAGAAAAATAATGGATACGTACAATATTTTTCAATTGATGTGTTCTGTTGCAATGAACCACTTTTTATCTTACGGTAGTATTATATTCCAAATTAAAAAAAAAGTTTTCTTCATAGAAACAATGCAACTTTTTTAAAAACTTTTTAAGTAACTATTGATTAATCAAGAATGGTCATGAAAGGTCGTCAATAAATCAATCCACGCTTCTCGAAGACGCGAACAATTACATAAAATGCAGTACTGTTATATTCCCAACATCAAAAGAAAAATCCTCTTATAAACAAGGAAAATAATTTTGTTAATACATTTAAAAACGATATTGGTAAGTTAAGGTGGGTGTGGTGAGCCCACACTTGTAGTTATTTTACTACAAGCTATCAACCTAGAAACACTACCCGAATCGGGTAGTGTCACGCCTACCCTGAAAGGGAAATGGCTTAATGGTATACAAGGTAGGTTATGAAAGGTTATTTAATTGGACAATCGATGCGTCTTGAAGATGCAAACCCAATATTAAAAAAATTTCCCTCATATCAAGAAGATAAACAATATATTTTTTAAATTTTATAAATCGGTATTGCTAGATCGTAAGAGATCATGGAACGTATGTCAATATAGGTATAGATCATTCGACGTGTCTCGCAGACGCGAACAAACATCTCAGATACAGTACTGTAGTATTCCCAATATAAGACAAAGTTTGTTTCATATGAACAGAATATACGACTTTTTTGAGACTTTATAAATTGGTACTGGTGGGTCATAAAAGGTTGAACATGAACAATATATCGATCAATGCATCTCAGAGACGCGAACAAATACACAATATATAGTATTGTTGTATTTTAAATGTCAAAAAAGTTTTTCTCATATAAACAGAATAAACCATTATTTGAAACTTCATATAAAATCAGTACTGGAAGGTCATAAAAGTTTCAACAATAGGTCAATCGATGTGTCTCAAAGACGTGAACAAATACACTAGATATTGTATTGTTGTATTTTAAATATCAAAAAAGTTTTTTTTTACATAAACAAGGTAACATTTTTTTTAAACTCTAAACTAAAAAAAAACACTTCTAAATGGCCGTTCTACCTCAAAATCCTATCAGACCTGGATATCAATCCGACCTAAAATTCTTCAAAAAAATTTCAAGATCAAAGGATGTATTTTCAATCGAATAGGTGAATTTTCAACCCAACAGATTAATTTTCTACCAAAAAGGCAAATTTTCAACAAAATACATAAATTTCCAACCAAAAATTATTTCAATTACAAATACGAATTTTCAACAAATTAGTTGAATTTTCAACTATGAAAGATTTTTAATTTTCAGTCAATAAAGAAACAAAATCTCATCCAAAATGTTGCATTTTTAAGGCAAAATCAACTAAGAAAGATAAATTTCCAGCAAAAATGAAATATTTACATTTTCAGTTTAAAAAATAAATTTTCAACTGAAAAATTTTTTTCAACAAAATAGTTAGATTTTTAACCAATGAAATTACTTTTTAACTAAAATGATAAATATTTTACCAAACAAAAATTTCTTAAACAAGTCGTTGAATTTTCAACTCAAAAGATGAATTTTGTACCAAAAAAGACAAATTTTCAACAAAATAGTTAAATTTTTAAGCAAAGAAATTACTTATTAACTAAAATGATGAATATTTAACCAACACATTTTTTTTAAACCAGTCGTTGAATTTTCAACTCAAAAGATGAATTTTGTACCATAAAAGACCAATTTTCAACAAAATACATGAATTTTCAACTAAAAAATATCAATTGTCTACAAAAAAAAGAATAGTTAAATTTTCAGCTAGAAAAATAAATTTTCAACAAACAAAAACGAATATTCAACCAAAGAAATGAATTTTACCCAAAAGCCTTTTTTTTAGATTAATATTTTTAAAACATTAGCAAAGGAGTAAAAACACTTAATTCCGAAAAAATGGAATACTATTTAAAAAATGAATCTTGTAAATCTAGAAGGTCAAAAAAAGCTAAAAATTTCAGAAAAAATCGGCAACTTTTGAGCATTATTGTAAGAGCAGGTAGTTATAAATAATAATGAATTATTCAAAAATTATACATTATACATATTACCTCATAGTTAAAAAAATAATAAATTGTTACAAAAATTTATTTAAACATCTAATTATCCTCTTATGAGTAAAATACATCACTGAGCGTTTTGGAAAATTTTGAAAAAAGTATTTAGGGGTCCCTCAAACCGCTAAAAATCTTAGGGATGTATTTGAGTAAAAAGAATATATTGTATGTATGTTGAAGTAATAAAATCCACTAGCAGCGATTACTTAAATAAAATAAGAATTTTATTTTTAAAAATCGGCTTGGACACCTAAATACTTTTTCAATTTTTATAAAAACTCTGATGTATTTCATTCAAAACAGGTTACTGTACGCATGTTGGAATAAAAATACACAAACAACGATTTTTTAAATAAAATAAGCATTTTATTTATAAATACTGACTTGGGAAAACCCTACATATTTTTTTGAAATGCTCCCAAAAATTAGGGGTATTTTTGACACCAAGAGAAATACATTTTAGGGGTGTCATTTGAGAAAAAAAGCATTTTTTTCAACCATCTTAATAAACATTTAAAATTTGGCAGGAGACATCGAAAAAAAGGTTCGAATTAAGAAAATCGGTCTGGTTTTAAGCGGAAAAATAGGCTTGTAGTCTTCTTTTAAGAAAAAAATTAGCTTAAATCTAGTTTTGAGTTTAAAACAGGCTTAAATTGAGCTGTAACAAAAACAAGCGATACTATTTTTTCTGTGTACGTTTTTGAAAATAAATATCTTTAACATTTTTCTTACATGTAAATTAATTAAAATTGATTAATGAAGCTTGTTTCTGGAAATTAAAAAATAATTTCGGCATAGCAGCTTGAAAAGTGGACATATATTATACTGCAGTAAATTCTAATGCGCAAAAATGTTATAAGCTCACTTAAACGTTATTGAAAGTGTCGAAGAAGTTTAATCGATGAGCCCCATTCTCATATACAATTTCATTTAAATTGCCCAAATCTTTATTTAAATCTTATGGAAATATATATGGAGTAACCAAATTTCCAGTTAGTCACAGACTGAAATTAACCCAATTAAGTCTAAACTTTACTTGGAAAACTTTCATTCACAGAATGAGTATTTAGTAGGTAATTTTGTAGAATATATCACACAAAATGACTGATATTGCTGAATTATAAAATACATTAGAAAAATCCTGAATTTAAACAATTCAAAAATTGTTTTTTAATCAATATTATTTATTTATTGAAAATATAATAATGAAATATTTTGATCAAAGAAATTTTGTTAATGTTCAGTGTATTTTTATAATTATTGTTTAAATTTGAAAATAACATTAATTGAAAAATTTTTCTTAATTCAAGTTTTTTGTTTAAATGTGAATGGCAATATTTTTGGAATTATTGCTTTTGTGATGAAAATCTTGTTCTTGTATTCTTCTTTTGAAATTAAAAATAATTTTTTTCACTTATTGTTATTTCAAACTCAAAAAATAATTTAAAAAATACATTCAACATACAAAAATTTGTTTTTTGATCAAGATATTTCATTATTGTATTTTTAAAATATGACTGATTAAAAACAGTTTTTTAATTGTTTAAATTCGATAATTTTCTGTCCGAATTTTATTATTCGGGAATTCTCAAATTCGCTAATATTACAAATTTTTCGGGAATTTTATTATTCGAGAAGATTCCAAGTCGGGATTTTTATATTTCGGTAATTTTATAATTTCAAATATTTTCTTTTTCGGGAATTTTACAGTGACGAGAAATTTATTTTTCACGATTTTTCTGTCGTCCCTTATCAAGTCAAAGACGTGTCGGAAATTAGAAACACACTTTTAAAATTTCACAAAAACGAAAAAAATCTTCTGATTTGAACTTTAAAACTTTTTTCCAAAATCCAAGTATTTTGGAAAAAAATATATAATATATAATAATAATATAATATATAATATAAAATCATTCTTTTCATGACTAAAATCAAATCTGTTCATTTTAGTGAAATGAAAATAAATTTTTGAAATCTACAATAATTTGTTTTTGCTTCAAAGAGCTATAGTTACAGGAATATATTCGCACATGTTAAGTCGATATGCCTTCACTTATGATGGATAAGGGCGTCCAAGATCATCCTTGAAAAAATATAGATTCATATATGTACAAATAAATGGTGTTTTAAATTACCCTTAAATTGGTCCAAGACAGGGATAAATACAGGGACCACTGTGGAAAAAGGGGAAATTTGTTTTCTTTCAAAAATATCAGCGTCATGAAAAAAAAATTAATAAATGCAACATTTTTATAAGAAATGCCAAATTTGATTATAAACTACAAAATAAAGCCACGCGCTACGCGCTCAATTATTATTATTTTTTTATGTTAAGAAATTTTTAAATATACAATATTTTTGATAATTATTGATCAAAATTGATTTCAGAATTAATATGTAATATTTTTGTACAATAAATATAGATAATTAAACCGTTACATTATAAATAAAAAATACCAATTTGCGACTAAAAACACTAACATAATTCAAAGATATTCAAAATTGTAAGTTTAATTCTAAAGTCGAGTAATTTTGGTTTTAAATAACCGATTTCCGTTTTAAAAAAACGCTAACTTTATTGGTCAAATATTATAAATATTTTTTGAAATAAATATTTTTTGAAATCTATATACCCATTTCCGGTGAAAAACACGAGAATAACCTAAAATTGTTCAAAAATTTGTTATCTTCATTGAAATCCAATAATATTTGATTAAGAGTATCGATTTCCGGTATAAAAATCTAACAAAACCAAAAATTGTGAATTTAATGACTGAATGATAATTTGAAAAATTCATGATTTTTAAACTAAAAATACCAATTTTCGATGGAAAACACTAATAGCATATTCCATGACTGGTTCTTCAGTCCGTGTAAGGATTAAACAATTTATTTTGGTTATTCTGAGCTTAACCTACAATCGTACGAAATTTTTTAATCTTCTAAAATTGTTGAAAATTGTGAATCTTCTTTGAAATGTTTCAACTATCATTTTGTTTGAATTAAAAATACAAATTTTTGACGAAAAACACTAACACAAACAAAAATTGTTCAAGCTTATAAATTTTATTATTTTAAATAAAAATTATATTGGATTCAAATCTAATAATAATTTGTTTGTTTGTTTGAAAATATGAATTTCAGGTGAAACACTCCAAAATAGCCTAAAGTTGTAGAAAAATTCCAAATCTGGATGGAACTATAATAATTTTTGTTTTAAAATACAATTTTTTTTATGTGAAAAGTTAACGTAACATACAATTGTTAAAAAATTATGAACATTTAAAATCTACATATTTTTGTTAAAAATTTCAATTTTCGGTTTAAAAAAACGCTAACAAAAGCGAGAAACGTAAATTGCTGAAAAAATTTATAGCTCACCAAAAACAAATACGATGCAAAAAAATTGGCCAAATAAAAAGTTATCAGTACAATCTACGTAGTTCATGGAATCAAAGTTTGCCTAGTAGTTCCAAAAGATATCTAATTTTTTAAATTTATTAAGGGTGTATTCTAGTTTGTGGGCTAAAAAAATAGGCTATTTTCAGGAATTTTTTGTGAGCATGCTATGGAAGATATGGATATAAAAATGGTTAGGTATGATAAATAAAGTCTTGAAATACAAAAAAAAAATTTCTTTTTGTTCATTTTTTTCAACTTTTACATACGAAATCCGTATTTGAACGCAACGCAATAAGGTAGTAGCAAGTTGCCTTGTCCATGATATCTCAGGAATGGCTTATCTTAAACAAAAAAACCAAAGCTTTTTGGATTCGGTATGACAGTGGCTACAAAATGAACTACAGACATTAATTTTCAACCAATTTTGTTAATTTCATGTAGAAAAAACCAAAAAAATTGAAATTAGTTGTTTTTTTCGCTGTTTTTTGTTTAAAAAATATAGTAAAAATCAAAATTGCAACATGATTGTAGTTCACTCTGTGAGTTCTTATGTGTAGAATATGTGGTTATAATTGCAGAAGGATCGGTCCACTGGTTCTGGAGAAATCGTGGAGCTAGTCCGAAAAATCGTTGTTTTGAGAAAAACGCGTTTAAAGTTTTTTTTTTACAAAAAATCATTGCGGTCAGGTGATAATGTTTGGGTTAAAAAAATACTAATACTGCTCGGATCTTCATAAAAATCGGAAACAATATTCTTAGATACATATAAATTCGAAAAATGTAAAAAAAATCGATTTTTCCAAAGTGACCAACTAGAATACACCCTTAAACTGAATAAATTACAAAATTTTGAGATTGTATTAAAATGATAAAAAATTAAATCTCAGCGAGATTATTATTATTAAAAAAGAGAAAATCTTGCCAAGATTTTCTTTTTCACCTTTTATTCTCAAAGTTTTTGTACTTTTTTCAATATAATAAATTTAAAAACTTTAGATGTCTTTTAGAATTACTGGGCAAACTTTGATTTCATAAACTATGTTTTTTAATAAGATTTCACTTTTTTTTAATACAAATTTTTATTAAATCAAATTTTTTCAAAGTAATAGAAATATTCAATACTCAACATAATATAATGCATGTAATAGGCATTGATTTCAGGTACAAAATTTGTTAATTTTTTCATATTCAGAAAATAGAAAGAGCATGAAAAAATACAAATTCTATTGAATTTAAACGAAGATCTATTAGATTTATACGCAGACATATCTCAAAATTGTGTATAACAATCGATTGAATAGTGTTATAGGCTTTTTGTGTCTAATTACTAAAAAATGGATTTTTCTACATAAAAAGTACTAAAACTCGAAAAATGATTAACGAAACAAAAATTCCTGAAAAACGAATGGAAAATTCCATCCAACAGACTTAAGTCTATTGAAACAATTTAGTACACAAATTTTAAGATAATTATCTTAAAATTTGTGTACCAAATTGTTTCAATAGTGTAGCCTAAAGTAGTCAAAATTTTAGACCTGTAAAAATTCGATTTTCGATTTTTGGTGATCGATCCCCTCTAATTAGTTCGCTTACCAGAAAAAGAAATTCCATACTTTTTTGTTTTTGAATCGGTCAACTGCGGTCAACATGAACCCGTGCGCCCGGGCTTTTAAAATTAACATGAGATTTTAAATGGGAGAAGTAAATGTACTTGTTATTAACTTTTTTGTGAATTAAAGTTTAGTCAATTTTTCAGGAATGTTTAAGGAATAATTTCCACTCAATCAATTTTAATCTTGACACCTCCCATCCCCTTTATTGTATCTAAAAAATGCCCCGAAAATGCAAAATAGCAGTTTCATTTAAACTTCATGCTAAAGACAGTATTTGTTGGAAATTTATCAACATGAAATATTTTCATTCGATAGGTGACAAGTTTCCAAGTATTTTCTAACTAATTTTGGAATTAAAAAAAAATTATTATATGTTTAAATTTTTGTTTTCACCTGTAAATCGTGAAAATTTATTATTTTCTGTAGTTAATAACACACTCGACAAATGTTGAGAGTAATATAGTATTTAACGATATTTTTCAATTATTTCAACAATTTTGTTCACTGAAGAGCTTAAAAAATTATTACTTTCTAGAATCAATAACGCAGTTAATAAAAGCTAAGAATGATATATGTATAGTGTGAAAAACAGTTCGCAATTATTTGAAAAAAATTAATTTGTTTAAACAATGCTTCTTTCCCTGTGAATCTTGAAAATTTACTACTTTATGGAATTAATGATGCAGTTAATAAATGTTAAAAGTGATATTTCTTGTGGAAGACAGTTTTACAATTATTTAAACAATTAATAATCATTCACTTGCGTTTTTTCATTAGAAAGGTGGAGAAAATTCTCGTGTTTTTGAATCTCTAACTCTATGTCGCTTATTTTTACATTCATTGTTTAAACAATAATTCTTTTTTTAAACTAGAATTTTCTCCATCTTCCCTATGAAAAAGAGCAAGGGATAATAATTGTTAAATAATTGCAAACTGTCTTTCAATAAAAATATCACTCTTAACATTCATTACCTGTGCCATTAAATTCAGAAAATATTAACTTTTCACGATTTACAGGATCACAAAATTTTTCACACAAATAAAAATTATTTAATCAATTGCCAAATATCCTAAACAAAATATATTACTTCTAATATTCGTTAATTATGTTATTAACTCCATATAAATGAAATAAATGTTTATGATTAGCAGAGGAAAAATTATTTAAACAAATGAAAATTGTTCAAATAATTATTAAATATGTTAAGCAAGAAATATTATTCTTAAAATTCATCAACGGTATCATTTAACTCAAGAATTATAACTTTTCAGGATATATAAGCCAAAATTGTACATAAAACTGATATATTACATTTTTTTGTGCTAATAACAAGTACTTATTTTTTCCATTTTTTCTAAAACCGAGCTTTTCCAATTTAAAACTCCATGTTAATTTCAAAAGCCCGCGAGCATTGGTTAATGTTGACCGTTTTGAAAAAAAGGGAATTTCTTTTTCCGAAAAAAACGAACAAATTGGGCTGACACAACCTAAAATTTTTAGAAATTTTAAGTTATTTTGGAAACTATGCTTTCATACTAAAATTCTTTTTTTTTTAATATTAATTTTCAGCGAAAAGTACAAGACTATTTAAAAATCACAGATGTTTCTCAATTCGCAAAAGGTTTTCTACCATTTTTCTTAGATTTAATTTTCAAAATTTCAAAATTATGAAATTTAAAGTTTCAAGTAATGAAAAGCCAATCAGATTTCCAATAACAAGCATTGCGAGATTTTCGTGACATATCGGTACACCACTTTTCTAGATAATAAAATAAAATGTTATCTGAACAAAAGTAATAGATTTTTTTTTAATTTTTGTATGCACAAATCGTTGATAATTTTATTTTTTCTTTGGATCATAGTTTTTCCGCGTATTTTTTGTTTTCTTGAAAAAAAATTAATCGCTGCTTCAAAAAAAAAAAAAGGAAAAATGGACAAAATTCTCAATTATTGGAATTATAGGAGATTTTCATAAAAATAGGAGAAAAGGGGGAATAGGAACTGACTGTGATCCCTGTAAATAGTAAATACATTATAAACTTTATAATTATAGATCAGAAAAATTGTTAGTTGATTAATAAAACAACCGTTTTTCGTTTTATACAAGGGATTTATTGCAAATCCTACCTGATACTAAATACATGTTACACACGTTACCTTGGCTTCCATATTAATCAACTTCTTAACTCTAAATTCCTCGAATTCCGGTTAGACGAACAATCGGTTTGAAAATCCACTTTCCAATCTCTTAATGATTAATTATTGCACATGCTCATTTTTGGCACTACTTTCTTTCACACTTTGGCATATTTATATAACATCAAATAATTTTCGGTTATGAGCCAAATACACTGAAACTTGGATTTAAGAAGTCCGGATTTACGGCCCGAAACCGGTCTTAAATCCAAGTTCGAGTGTAAACCGAAAATTGAATAATCTGGATTAGATTCACACAGTCGAGCTAAACTCAATATCACGAACTGATTAATCTTATCTTCCTAAAGTTTTTTCTAGGCATACATATTCTATTTTTCTATATTAATATAACTACCTCGAGTACTCTTCCAAAAAAACGCAATCACAAAATACATATCACTATTGCAGAAAAGCTTCATTATTCGTTTGTTTTTTTATTATTGCATTATTATTTCTGTAACAATTATTTGTGTTTTTATAATTTTTTTCTCTCAGGTTATGCAACTTGATGCGATTGCTTGTTATTTCTTATTTTTGTGCTTGAGAAATCGTGCTCAGCACGCGGTAAATCATTCTTTACTCTCTTCTAAACATTGGCATACATGCATTTATTATTCACCTTGCACGGAAGCACAAACTACCCTCTATGAGATTTCTTTTCTAAACTAGTTATCCTAAAACTATTCAGACTTCAGGATTTATGTATAATACTTTTACTTAATACTCCAGACGACTCTGTTTACAAGAATAGCAATACGGTTGTGTAGAATTCTACCTACTGGTTCTATATCGTTTGCTTATTTGTTATTTTCATCTCTACATTATATGTATAAACTCCTATACATATGGACTACCTGTGAATCGAGATTTCCGAAAGAAAAGAATTTAGGCCACTTTTTTGAGCTTTACAAAATTCCCCAAAATTGCTCGTGATAAAAAATAATTTCTTGTCCAATTAATTCTAAAGTTCATACACTGAATATTTCAATAATCTTAAAGTCAATTCATAAAGTTTTGTATTTGGATATTTTTATTTAATTTTGAGAATAAAACTTTAAGAGGATTTAATCTAATTAAAAAAAGTTCCAATTTGAATATTTAAACCGGGTGGCTGCAAAACTTCACTCTCTAAATTTGCTTATTTTTCCCTGACCAATTTTTCATTTTCCCTGATCATTATAGTTCAAAGACCATAATTTTAATCTTTTAACATTGTTAACATGGAATAGTTTATAAACGGAACAAACGAATTTCAGATTAAAAATTTGAAATTTTGATATTTATTTTAACCAAAAAAGATTTCTTATCTTCCATAAAAGATGAATTTTCAATCCAAAGTACGAATTTTGAACAAAACATTTTAATTTTCAACAAAATAATTAAATTTTCAACAAAACAGTTGAATTTTCAACAAAATAGTTGAATTTTCAACCAAACGAGCGCATTTGCAATCCAAAGGAGATTAAACTTCAACCAAAAACAATTGTATTTTCAACCAAATAATTAAATTTTTTATAATACAATTGAATTTCCATCAAAAAAGAGATGTATTTTGAATCTAAAACGACGAATTTTCAAGAAACCAGTTGAATTATCGACCCAAAAAGATGACTTTTAAACAAAAATAGTTTAATTTTCAAAAAATAATAAAATTTTCACCAAAATAGTTGAATTTTCCACCTACAAAGATAAATTTTCAACCAAAACGACGAATTTTCAAGAAAACCGTTGTATTATCGACCCATAAAGATGACTTTTTAACAAAATAGTTTAATTTTCAAAAAATAATTAAATTTTTAACAAAATATTGGAATTTTCCACCTAAAAATATAAATTTTCAACTGAATAGTCGAATTTTCAATCAAAAGAAAATGAAACTTCAAGCAAAAACATTTGTACTTTGAACCAAATAATTAAATTTGTTATAAGACAGTTGAACTTCCAAACAAAAAAATAATTTTCAATCCAAAAGGACGAATTTTGTGTCCAAAAAGACAAATGGTCAACAAAAAAGTTGAATTTTCGACAAGAAATATAATTGTTTGGAAAATACTTGAATTTTTAACAAAATAATTAAATTTTCAACAAAATTGTTGAATTTTTAACCAAATACTTGAATTTTCCACGTACAAAGATGAATTTTCACCCATATAGTCGATTTTTCAAACAAAAAAGATTAAATATCTACCAAGAAAAGTTTCATAGTTACATTTTTAACCAAAAAGTTGAATTTGCAATACAATAGATTAATTTTCAACCAAGAAGATTCATTTTCCAAAAAAATACGAATTTTAAAGAAAATACAGGAATTTTTAAACAAATAGTTGAATTTACAACTAAAAAAGATACTTTTTCAACCAAAAATGATAAATATGTAATCAAAAAAATTATTTTTTATCAAATAAGTTCCACTTTTAACCAAAAAAGACAAATGAATACGAACAAATATTAATTTTTGAACAAAAGGACGAATTTTCGAGAAAATAGTTAAATTTTCGACCGAAGAGATAATGAATCTTGAGGAAAAAATATTATTAATATTAGATAAACTTTCAACTTTCGATCCAGAAGTTTAATTTTTCAGCCAAAAAAAGGAATATTCAACAATTAATGATTTTTTCAGTCGAGGAAGAAAAAAAGTTTATTCAACTTGTTGAACATAAAAAACAAAAGATTAATTTTCTATAAAATAGTTGAATTTTCAATCCAAAAATAGGAATTTTCAATGAAAAAGTTGCATTTTTAACCAAAAAACGGGAAATTTCTAGGAAGAAGATTAGTTTTCTACTCAAAAAGACGAATTTAAAACCAAAAATGAAAAACTTAAATTTTCAGTTAAAAAAATTAAGTTAAAACCAAAAAAACAAACAAATTTTCAACAAAATAGTTAAATTTTCAACCAGTGAGATGAAACATCAACCAAAAAAATATATTTTAACAAAGTGGTTCAACTTTTTCAACCAAAAAGTAAATAATTACATTTTTAGTTTAAAAAAAATGAGTTTTCAACAAAGTAGTTAAAATTTCACCAACGAGATCAATTTTCAAGTAAAATGATGAATTTTCCACTGGAATGGTTAAATTTTCAGTTAAAAAAATTAATTGAAAACAAAAAAAAAACGAATTTTCTACCAAAGAGATAAATTTTAAACTAAAATGATAAATCTGCAACAAAAAATGATTTTTTAACAAGTTGGTTCAACCAATATTTCAACCAAAAAAGAATTTAATTCTAAATAAAAAACAGTTGAATTTAACCAAAAAGGACGAATTCGCACACAAAAAAAGTTGACTCCTCAACCAAAGATTAATTTTCAATAAAATATTTATTACAAAAAAAGATGAAAACTTTACCATAAGGCATGAATTTTTAAACCAAAATTACAATTTTTCAAAAAAGTAGTTGAATTTTCGGGAAAAAAAATTTGTACCAAAATATTTGTATTTTTAACCCAAAAATATGAATTTTCTACAAAAATGTTGAATTTTCAACTAAAAAATCATCTTTATGAATTAGCAACTGAAAAAAATAAATATAAATACCTAGAAATACTAACAAGTTACGAACAAGAATATTACATCAGGGTGGTCGCAAACTTCACTTTCAAAATTTCTTTTAAAACTGTTAAAATAGAATCTTTTGTAAACGGAATAAAACAATTTCAAATTAAAAATTTCAAATTTATTATCCTTGATAGACATTTAAAGGCCACCCGGTTAAAGGATATTACCAGAAAATATACTAAATTGTGTCTTGTTTTTTCTTTTGGAAATCTTCGAATATTGTGAAACATTCTTAACACAGAATTGAATTTCTAAATTACTTCAATATTCTAAATTGACACACAATTTCGTAAACAGTCTTAAGATGCTTCTGATGGATTTTTCACATTGTGCTATATTTTACGCAATGAACTAAAAAATCATTTTGTTCCGGAAATCACGCAGTTACAATATTTGTATTTTTTATAAACTCCATTCCCGCACTCTTCAGATATAGACAAAATATTGTGATTTTTTATGTATCCCACTAAAGTTTGAAGCACGTCGAAGAATTTGACACACCTTTCAATTATTAAAATAATTTCAATTCTCGAGTAAGCTGCAAATTTCATAACCAGCATCCAACTAGGAATTAACAACTTATATTAATTTTAACTAAATAACACTATCAAGCATTAATTAAGTATCACAGAAATAAATTCTTTTAAATTTCCTTTAAGGAGGAAACTCATTATAAAAAACCGTTCTACAAACTGATTTTATTTGTGTAATTAGATATTTATTAAATTTAAATTAACGACGAATAAAAAATATTTAGGTGCCTATTAAATAGGCCCGTTTGGTATTGCTTGAGATTTGACAGTAGTTTGTGCAATTCTGATAGAAAAGTCACTAGCCAGCAGTGTTCTTTATCTATACCTCTATTTTATTGAAGTGTTCTATGATATGGTATTTTATATATCTGATATAATTTAAATTATTATTGCCTCTGTTGACTTAAATAAATAACTGTAAATAATTTTAAAAAAAGAAGGCAAAAAAGCTATAACGTTTCTCAAAATTCTGGCCATGAAATTTTGAACCCACTAAACTCTTTTTCTCTTTCAATTCTCAATTTATTGACGCACTTTTAAAGCTAAGGTTTCTGTTCGATACTTCTACACTAGGGTGGTCCAAAAATTCGACATTCGATTTTTGGTGATCGACACCTTCCCCCAATTTGTTCTTTTTCCGAAAAAAAGAAAATCTGTAATTCTTTTTTTTCAACGTTAAACCGTGTTCCCGGGCTCTTGAAATTAACATGGGATTTTAAATGGGAAAAGCTCGGTTTTCGAAAAAATGGAAAAAAGAAGTACTTGTTATAAACTTTTGGTGAATTAAAGTATAGTTACCTCTTAAGGAATTTTCAAAGAATGATTTCCAACCAATAACTTTCAATTTTGACCCCCCAATTCCCTTTTATTGTGCCCGGAAAATGGTCCAAAAAATGCAAAATAGCAGTTTTCTTTAAATCCATGCTGAAGACTGTCTTTTTTGGAACTTTTTCAATATGAATAATTTATATTCGATAAATGAAGGGTTTCCTGGTATTTTAAAAACAATTTTAAATTGTTTAAACAATTTAGTATTTCTTTAAAACAATTTTTCCCGCTGTAAGTCCTGAAAAGTTATTATCTTTCGGGATAAATGATATAAGCTTGATGAATTTCAAGAGTAGTACTTCTTGTTTAACATATTTGGTAATTATTCAAACAATTTTCATTTGTTCAAACAATTTTTTCCCCTCTACAGCGTGAAAAGTTATTATTTTCTGGAATTAATGACACAATTAACGGATGTTGAGACTAATATTTTTTTAAAAAGATATTTAGCAATTTTTAAAACAATTTTCATTTTTTTAAACAAATTTATTTCCTGTAAATCGTGAAAATTTATTCATTTCTCCAATTAATGACACAATTAACAAATGTTAAGAGTAATATTTTTTTGCTTAAGATTTTTCGTAATTATTAAAAAAATTATAGAGAAGGTGGGAAAAGCCTATTTTTTTTAAATCTCTTACACTATGTCGCTTATTATTCAATATTTCCTTATCTCAGGATGCATACCCGGTATTGTTTAAATAATTAAATTCAATTGCTCTAAGAAAAGTATAGTTCTTTTTTTCCTTAAAATTACTTCTCCGTTCTGTTTCATTGATATACTTTAGGAAAGATATGCAAATTATTTCCAATTCACAGGTTCCATTAATCTACGGGGGTGATTTTAAGAAAAAAAGGACTATAATTTACTTAGAGTAATTAAATTTAATTGCTTAAACAAATTATTATTGTTTAAACAATGTATGGTATACGTTTTAAGATAAGGAAATACTGAATAATAAGCATAACATAAGCATAAGTATAACTTTTTAGGATTTACAGGGATAAAATTTTTTTGAGCAAATAAAAATTGCTTGAACGAATGAAAATTATTTAAAAAAATAGAAATTGTTTAAATAATTGCAAAATACGTTAAACAAGAAGTACAAATCTTGATATTTATCAACTTTATATCATTTATCCCGAAAAATGCTAATTTTTCAAGACTAACAGGAGGAAAAAATTGTTTAAATAAATAATAATTGTTTAAACGATTGAAAATTATTTTGAAAATACTTGGAAACTCGTCACTTATCGATTCAAAGTAATTCATGTTAAAAAAATTCCGAAAAATACCGTCTTTAGCATGTATTTAATAGAAAACGGCTATTTTGCATTTTTTGGTGCATTTTTCGGGAACAATAAAAGGTATTGTGGGGGGAGGATCAAAATTGAAATTTATTAGGTGGAAATTATTCCTTGAACATTCTTTAAGAGGTATACTTTAATTCACAAAAAGTTTACAAGTACTTCTTTTCTCAATTTTTGAAAACCGAGCTTTTCCTATTTAAATATCCATGAAAACGAATAAATTGGGGGAGAGGGGGGGGGGGGGGGTCGATCATCAAAAATCGAAAGTCGAATTTTTACAGTTATAAATTTAGACCACCCTATTCTACACATTCATATCGATGGGATTCTTAGTTTGTAATTCATTGACTTTGCGTTCCTTCGACATTGGATTTTAAATTTAAAAACTACTACTATATACGTTTAATTGTATTCACCCTCATATATTTTCATTGGCTATCAATAAAAATAAACCTTATTTTAATTTAAAACGGTTTTCAAAAAGAGCATTGAATATAAATTATTATTTAAAAGAAATGTGTCTATTCTAACGCCTATTTCAGGTTTAAAAGCTCAATTTACTTACAGGATTGATTAGAAAATTACCCTAACAATTTTATGGACTCTTCGATGTTTTTAATTAAATTACATATTGGTGATGAAAAAATTAAATCACAAAAAGCCAATTAATTTAATTCAAATTTCAGAAAATTTGTTAAGTTAACAAAATTATATTTTATTATAACATCAACTCAGATAAACTGTTTTACATCGTCGCTTCTAGATTCGATGCTTTTAAATTTGAATATGTTAAAATTTAAACGCTTTCCACATTCAAATTCCAATGTTTTGAACTTTAAACGCTTCGTAAATTAATCACTATGAAATTCAAATGCTTTTAAGTCAGAATCTGAATATCGAGCGCATTCAGAATTTCGATTTCAATTTACCTACTTGAATATTAACAAGTCGTCCAACATTATTGTTACAATAGTTTTTTTTAATGTCCAAACAACCTAAAATTCGTAAATTTTTATATCACAAAAGAGTGGACTAAATTACTAAGGGGGAATTAATCGATCCCAAAATAAATGCAGAGTGGCCACTCAAATCTTGGAAAAAAATATCGCTCATTTTTCCGTTTAGTTATACGGCAACGAATTTTTGTTTCTGTAATTCAAATGTAAGCGCTTCTTGTGAGATAAACAGAAATATAAAATGAAATAAATCGAAATATTTAAAATTGAAGTGTTCACAATTGAAAAAGATTTAACTTTAAGAATTTTGAAATAAAAAACTTGTGCTAAATATGTTTAAAATTATTCAATTTTAAAAGTTATGCCATTTGTATAAGGGGAAACATTCAAAATGTAATAATTTTTAATTGAAAACTTTGAAAATGTTTATCGAAATTAAATAATTTCAATTTAAAACTTGAATTACTACTATTCTTATTAAATATAAAGTAAATTCTTTTACAAATCATTACAGATTTTTGTTTATAAAAAGAGTTTTAGAAATTTTCAATAATTTCAACCGTAATATGCAATCAGCATAAGAGATGACAATGATAAGTTGATTGCTTTAAACACTCAATTACAAATAAAATATTATTTTATAAGCTTTCAAGTAGCCCTAAGGAATCGTCCATATAACGTGAAGAAACGCTTTTTACGATTGGTAAAGTTGGAGTATTTCATCATGATAAACCAATTTTTTATGTGTTCAGTTTTTGATAATAAATAATAAAATAAAATCATATTTTAGAAAAAAAATAATTTTTGATCAAATTAGAATATCTTTTCATGGCATATCTTTTATACATATTCATTTCATACATATCGTTTCTCGGTTCATATATAGAAACTAGAAACTTATTTTCACATTTTGAAATTAAACAAAAATTACAACTTTTAATGTGTTGTGTTTCTTCCGTTTGAACAGAACTAATTTGATCAAAAATACTTTGAAAACCTTTGTAAATAATTATCCTATGAACGAAATGCAAAAAAACGTAATGTTTGTTAGTATTTCAAAAAATGCAAATTTGATAAAAAATTATTTTTTTATAAAATATGATATATTTTTTTTATTGAAAACTATACACATACAAAATTCGCAATCATTTTTTTTTAATTTTTAAATTTTACAAAAACCATTCCACCAACAACTATTATACATTTTATTTTTTCAATCCTTAAAATTTTTCAACCCCTTTGAGGTGACCGAAAGTGATAAATATATTTTTTTAATCACGGGTTACCGTGATTGGATACCTTAACATTTGTACAAACCCCAAGAGTAGATTTCAAAAAATAATTTTTTTCATCCCTTCCTCTACCCTCTCATATTCATTTTTTATTGTTACATTAAAAAAAAGGTGACCTAAGATTCATCCACCCCCCCCCTGCCCATCGTAACAGGACCACAACAGCTTCTCTTGAACCCTCCCTCCCCCCTGAAAGTGTTACGTAATACATGGAGGACCCTTTTTTTTTTTAAATTAGCTACTTTTTTTTAATTCCATCCAATTTAAAGTGATACCATTTTGAACAATTTGAATTTGAAATCGTCTTTTGATATTTTAGTTTAAAATTGTTTAAGCCTTAAGACTTTCATTTTTAAATTGTACAATAGAAACGATTTAAATGTATACCAAACAAGTTTATTTAGTTATATATTATAAATTGGCAATTCAAAATTATTCAATTTGAAATTGTCCAGAATGATTTTTGTCAGCCTTAAGAGACAATCATGGGTCCTCAAGTATCCTAAGTTTCCTAAGGAATACTGAAGAAGACATTTATTTAAAAAATATTTGATTTTCTGGCCCAGAGTGGCCACCCTGATGTAGATATCTCAAGATATCTACAATATAAGTAGTATAGCTATGGCAGTATGGAAGCACTTACCGACCGAGCAAGGTTCGGTTCCATGCTGAGTTACCGACATCAGATAATTACCACCGGTCGGCAAGTGCCACCGTACTGTCACAGCTATACTACTAATATGTAAATAAATAAATAAAATCTTCATTAATTTCAAGGAAGCACCATGCGAGACTAGTAACGATTGCTAAAGAGTGATAAAAATGAATAACTTCTAAAAAACACCTATCTCTAAATTGTTCAAGTCCTATTTTTGTTCTCCTAGTTTTACACTTAGAACTAGAACCACTCTTCGAATCGACTACCCACGGTTCATCTCATCAAATCTGCAGCTCTCTGCCTGTCCCGGTGCACCTCTCGGGGATGCATTCTTTTTCTATGCGAGAAACAATTTCCCGAACTGGCAAATGCTTTCGGACAATATGGACATTGGTAAGGTCTGGCACCTGTGTGTTGATTTATGTGAAATTTCAAGTCCTGGTTGCGTTTGAAAGTTTTGTCGCAGAGAGGACAGGCATGTGGTCTTAAATCTGAATGTGTTATACTGTGCGCTCGTAGCGTTGAATTTGTTGGATAGACTCTCCCGCAAACGTTACATGGAAATTGGATACCACCATGATACTCCTTGTGTCGAAAGAGATTGGACTGTGTTTTGAATCTGAAAATGTATTATGAAATTAGCTTGACAATGAGGGGCAGATTCAGGTTCATAAGTTATGAATAAGAATTTCAATTCTAAATCAAAGGAAAAGTATCACGCCTAGTTTAAACCAATTTTCGCTGAAATGAGCTTCAAGTCCCATATAATAACAGTTTCAGGGATTGCTTCGCACTGGTCTTGTTACTATAAGTCGGTACCCTCGAAACGTGAACAGTCAGGGCCGCCTGAAATGTTTCCAATTGGAATGTATAATATTGCGCAATATACTCGATTGAGTACTCGCGCACTGCGGCCCTTTCGAGTCGAAAGTCGCAACCGTCTCTCGTCCTGCCCACTGAGAAACTGCGTGGGCCACCAGTTCTAGGAATTACAAAACCGGACCGGCTTCTATGGAACCGGACGTACATCTGATTGATCTAGCGACTTGAAACTCCCTGACTTTTCTTAAAATTTCATTAGCTATTATTTTGAAAAAAATTGAAAGGATACATGCCATACAAGGATAATAACAAAGATATTTATTTGAATATAATTCGGTTTGGCACATGTGGTTTGGCCACACCCCTATATATTTTATATGGGAATATATGAAATATAATGCATTTTGAACATTTAACCCATTTTTTCAGTTTCTCTTGCTATTTTTCCATTCAAACTGCTTTTTATATTCTTTTAGCATCTTGCATACACATATCTGAACGTTGTAAAGGAAATCCTTAATTCTCCTGCTTCTATTTCCATCACATCACTCACTTCCCATCCCCTCACTTTCACTCACTTCCACTACTTCCCTTCTCACATTGCCTCTCTTCCTTTACTTCTCCCTCATCTACTTTCCCTCATCTACTTTCCCTCTCCTCAACTCCCCTACATTCATTCCCCACGCATCCCACCCCCGCACTTTCTTCTCCCTTCTCTTCTCTTACTTCGCCCTCCTCTACATCCCAACCCCTAACATTTTTCACATCCCTGACTTCTCCTAC